>PVJH01005083.1:0-116458 GCA_004026705.1 Nesogale talazaci | reverse complement strand
AAAGCATTGAACACAATTGCATTTTGTTGCAAACAAAGATGCCAGTGTTAGCTCGAAATCAAAAATTATCTACCTTCATTTCCACCCATCCCTCCATCTATTCACCCACCCATGGGTAGGGATGGCCAGAATGCTACAACTGGCTCTTGATTACACAAGCTAGAGAGAAGACATTGCCAGAGAAGAAAGGAAGAAGATTCCCAGGCACTGCCAACACCTGTCAGACGTGGAGGGTCTGTGCTGACACTGGAGCCTGACTGGAATGTCAACAGACCACGTGAGATAGCACAGACACTCACAGGGCCTAGCCACCATCCGAACAGAACCAGAAACCAATTTGACAGTCTGCATTCTATGGTTTCCTTTACAGAATCACAAAGAATTGTTGGTGGAACAAGGGGTCTCATTGCTAATGTAGGTTGGCTGTTGGCTGAAAGTGGAGAATACCAAAAAGATGTGTACTTGTGTTTTACTGACTTGGGTAAGGCATTCAACTGTGTGGATCATAACAAACTGTGGGCAGCATTGAGAAGAATGGAAATTCCAGAACCCTTCATTGTGCCCATGCAGAATGTTTACATACAGCAAGTTTGAACAGAATAATCTAAATGCCGAGCAAACAATCTGAGAAGCAAGATACACAAAGAACAACATGGCATTCGGATGGAATGCGTGATATTAACAGCCTGTACAGTGTTGTGACCTCAGTGTCAGGGTGCTGCATCTAGGGGCTCCCTTCCTCTCGATCTGCTCAGCAGGGAGGTGTCTGTTTCATAGAATTACTTCTTCCGTGCATATCTCACGAAATTGAGCATCTCTCTTCTCTCACTTATTTAATCTCTTAGGTTTCTCAAAAGTGATTGACTTAAGGTATACTGTTAGTGTCTGTTGGATAAAACCTCCCTTGATCTTAAAGTAAAAAAAAAAATTATCTTTTGAGAATTGGTCTTCAGTTTTTAAGTAATCAATATACTTGCTTCTGTTTATATAAATAACACATGATCATTTAAGGGTGGTGTAAAAATGAAAACATTTTATAATCTTACATAGCAGAATAATTTCTGTATCAAGGACCCCAGAGGCACCCCGGGTTAAATGTTAGACAGCAAACAGCAAGTTAGACAGGTCAGCCTTGTTGGCTGCTACGAGTGAGAGAGATGAGCCTATCTGCTCAGGTAAAGGCTTATGTTCTTGGAAACCAAAAGGAGCAGTTCTGTGCTGCTCGATAGGGTCACTGTGAACTGGAATGACCTTGGCCTCAATATGTTATGTGCATTTTACACATGAACTAACTAGAGCTCAACCTTGATCATTGATGTCAGACCCTGAGATGAAATCTTCCTTAAGCAAAAGTCTGAGTTCTAACCCTTCAGTAGGCTGCATTTTGTTAAAAGGCTACTGCTGGTTTTCCTATTTTCAACCAAATCTCCTGTGTCTTCACAGAAAGCTCTAAATGCACACAAACCAAACTCTCATCAGATGAGGAAGCAGAATTGGAGATGATGCAGCATGGAAGGCATTATTGTCTTCTCTTCGACATTCTTACTTATTCGGGGTAAGACACAAGTTCTGACCTGCAGTGTTCTATAAGAATCTTCACCGGAGAGGTCTTCTTCAGAAGTTCTTCTAGCCACGCGGCACCCACAAATGACACCTATATTGGAGAAACTGAAGGGCCCTTTGGGGAGTCCCTGGGTTGAGAGAGCAGGGACTGCTGCTGGCTAGGACAGGTTCCTCTGACACAGATATTGAAATTTGGTCTCAATGCCAAACAGACATTTTAGGAGCACAATCAGATGGAATCATTTTGACAATTGGGCATAGTGAAAGGAAGCCATGCCCAGGCCTGAAGGGAACTGGGGAAAAGGGAGCAACTAGACTTGGAGAGAGTTGGGCTAAGAAGGGCTAAGAGTTTTGTCAGTGGATGCACTGATTCACGTTGCCCTGTAGAGAGAAAGAAGTCCAGGAAACACACACCATGACTAGTCTCTTCCCTCTCACCTCTTGCCAATGTCCCCATGGTCCAAGTCCCAGCAGGTGGCAGATGTCCTGGCAGGCCACAGGGCAGTGTCCCTGATGGCAGCCTTTGTGAAGAAAGGGGCAGAAGCAATCTGGAAGGTCATATGAATGTGAGGCAGTGCCAGTCTTCAGTTAAGAGGGTGAGAAAAGACTGAGACTACAGAATAGGGAGAGGCTGCTATCAGTATATCCATGAGGCAATCTACATGCGTGCATGTGTGTACATTTTATGATTAAAGTCCCAGAAATAAACAGATGGATTCTGTGAGTGGAGAAATACCACAGATGGATTATCAAGATCCACAGGAGTTAATCTGAAACAATTAACAATTCAGGGACTTATTGGCTACAGATGCACATGGGGTTTTCATTAGTGTGCAATATTCAGAATCCAAAATATGTGTGGGTAAAAAAAATCTGGACATTTCTTCTAAATCCAGCGTAGTTAATGAAATTTTCGTGTCAGGTATACTGAGAAGGGAAGAGGAGGAGGTGAGATTGTTATCAAGAGAAAAAATCTGGAGACATCTACTTTTGGAGAGTGTAAGAAATAAAAACACTTAGTGGTTTGGTAAAGTGTTGTGATTGCAATTGATTCAATAATAAATAGAATCTTAGTTGAAGAAAGTGGGGGGCTGACCTCAAACTTAATTGAGTTCTAAGTTAAAAGTACATTTAAGGGAAATGTCTTGTGAAACTCACACAGGGAAAATTTCAAATAGTGTCTTTGTATAAATGCACATGCATTTCTTATAAGCTATGCCCTACAGAAGTCAATTTATAATACCCCTAAGCACTGTGATTAAGGGACTGAAAGATATTGAATTTTTTTCTGGGTTAAAAGGTCTGTAAAGGTCACTTGAAAGTCAATTATATTGTACATCCTAAGTCAGGATTTGAGAGCTACAGAGCTATTGGAGTTTAATTTCTTTAAAATGTTATGATATTTTAAGCCAATGCAGTTAAGATTTTATTTGGTATTTTAATATTACTTTCTTCTGCCTTGTAAGTATTCTTCAAGGTGTATAAATAAGTGACAAGAGGGTTCTAAGGATCCAAAAGTTAAGAAAAAGGTAATAATATCTCTTGAATATCAATGTGCACTGTGCTCGGGGCTTATACATCCAAGAGGCCTTTGAAACATTCACGGGAAAATTCCATTGTCTTTCCATTTTCCATGATTTTTTTTTCCAAAACACCCTTGTATAAAACAAAGCTAGATTACATTCACTTTCATAGACTGGGAAGTTGAGTCTCTTAACATCAAGTGACATCAAGTGTGGATCATGGAACTGGCTTGCAGTGTAGGTATGAGGAGGACGCGGCCCAAGTCTAAACAGAATGTGTGCTATCGGCATGTGTTGACTGGAAAACCACAAATCAAACCAACAGTTGTCAACTGGACTCCAGGCCCGGAGGGCTTCTGGTGGGCTAGGGTCAAGCGATGTTCCAGAGGGCTTTTCATGGCTGAGGTTTGAGAAGCAGGGCATGAGCAGACCCACACACAAATAACAACGAAGTGCCCACAGAATGATGAACTTTCATACACTTGTGATGTCTCCAAGCCCAGTCTGACTGCCCCAGTCAACAAAGCTCCTTTTCTCAGAGAGGGAAAACACAGTGCTCCTCTCTGACAGCACCTCCAAAGGGGCTTCAGACGGAGGGGGAGCCGAGCTCAGGAATAGACAAGGCTACTCACTTCCGCTTGGGAGTTGCAAGATGAAGGCAATACTGCTCAGCTTGTTAAAACGTAAGGACATTCTCATTAGCATTTCCAAAATAAACCTTGTTCCTTAAAGGAATGAGCAGGGCTCATTGAAAGACAGTCTGGCCTAGAGCCACAACATACCAGGGTATTTTAAAGGTGCTGGAAAAATGGCATTAAATGATCAGGGAATTAATTTTCCCACACACGGTTTGTCGTACTTACATAAAATGTTTAGTTCAGAGTTCTAAAATACTGCTGATATAAGTAAGAAAGTAACACTTTATAACTTTGGGATCCTGCTTGGGACCAGAACAAGCGATTCAGATGAAAGGAAAGCTGCTTTCCAGTGCTGGAGAAGAAGTAAACAGGAAGCCGGCAAAGGACATTGAGTCCAGAGTGGGTGGCCACACTTGCTCCTGAAGAGGTGACTCCAGGATGACCTTGGAAAGCCTCACTGAGAAGGAATGAGGCCACAGTGCACAGGGGATAAGATGTTTCTGACTAGCTTCCTGACCCAAAGTAGATGAATAGCTCTCTGTTAAATGGCTTGCAAAGCTGATGGTGCCCGGCTACTCCAAGATAGTGTCTGGAGTCTTAAAACCTTGAAGTTAAAAAAGTGGCCATCTAGCAGGGAAGCAACAAAGCCACATGGAAGAAGCAGCTCAGCCTGTGCGATTATGAGGTGGTGATCGAAATAGGCATTGGAAGGTCAAAAATAAGCAATTGAATTGATGTGAAGGAGTGGAGACCCAAAAACCCACCTGAAAGATAATTGG
This sequence comes from Nesogale talazaci, assembly GCA_004026705.1. Lineage (NCBI taxonomy): Eukaryota > Metazoa > Chordata > Mammalia > Afrosoricida > Tenrecidae > Nesogale > Nesogale talazaci. The sequence goes on along the minus strand of PVJH01005083.1, from coordinate 111,955 downwards.
ACAGTGTCTCACAGAAGGGTCACATAGAAAGGATGTTATATTCAGGGTCGGGTATGGCATTGATAAAACACATAACAATCTTCTTGATCTTTAAAATTGCCTCCAATTATTATCATGATTACAGTATGACCTCATTCACCTTGTTAGATTTACAAGGTAAAATTAAGATTGGTAAAATTAAAGATTGGTTGATGCCAGCACAATCCACGATTGCAAGGAACAATCCAAATTTCCATCAACAGATGAATGGATCAAAAATATATTGTTGTACATACATACAACATATTGTGGTACAATGGAGTACTATCTGTCCATAAAAAGAAACAATGAATGCATGAAGCACATTTTCACAGGGGAAGAACTGCGTACCAATTTGAGCACACACAAAATGAAAATGTATGGTACAGGCTGTCGGGCTTAATTTGAGAGAAAAAGAGAGCCTAATTATGATTATGGGATTCATCTGGTGACCAGAGCCATAAGACATGCCACTAAGAATAGAACATTGACAAATGGCATTTGTAGCTTTCATCTATTAACTTTTCACAATAACTCTCATGCTTTAGTCTATGAAGAGGTTGCAAGCTGTACTGGATCCTTTATAAATGTACACTTGGACACAGTGAGCTGAAGCTTAGCGTAAAACAATCAAAGATTCAAACACGGCACCTCTGCGCACTCAACTTCTTAATGAACACTCACTCACTTTAGGCGTATTCTGTGAATAAAAGAAGAAACCATATCGAGAAGTGCATCTACCACATATATCAGAATGGAAGTTCTGTAGCATATCAACTCACTAATGGCTTAGCAGAATGAATACTGTTCTTTCTTCAGAAGGAGTGCAATGGGCGCCTGCATAAACAACACGCAAGTGCACAAGGGTGTAACCCGTGGTTCTCTATAGCAGTATTATATCGATGTGTATTTGTTTTGTTCTGTTTATTTTTCAAAGCGTAAGTGGGAGAGGAAAACCAGTCAAGTGGGGAGAGAAGGTAGAAGAGCATCTCTGAGGAAACAAAGAACAGATGTGTCTGCTAATGGAAATAAATAGACATTCATGAAGAGTGCTGAATTCCTATTCATCTTGAGCTACCCTACTCATTCAGGAATTTTACACAGGAAAAATGAAATTGATGCTGGATCATGTACTGTGTATGTTCTTCAAAGCTAGTCAAGACCTCATTCAGACCCATTTCAAATTTTCACACAGGAAATGAACAAAACAACAACAAAACACACAACGAAGTCTGCAGCATCAGCCATTGGCAGGGCTAGCAACAAACGGAGCCAGAAAACCAGCACCTCGTGCGCTCCGATGCCGGACTGACTACCGCAGGCTCGGAAGGGTTCCTACATATTCCACAACCATGGGTAAGGAAGCAAGCAGGCACACAAAGCAAACATTTAAAAAACAAACCAACAAACCCAAATTCCCTTCACAAATCTGCCAGATCAATAATTCCCAAATAATTCCTTTCTATTAATGTTCTATCTGTGGTCCATTTATGGCTTGCTGCCCTCTCCTTCTCAGGCATCGCCTTCGTCACCTGGTTCTCAGAAGCCTTGGCAACACCCCAACTAGCATTTACTTCTGGTCACACACACAGTTCGTCCTCTGTGCTTGAGTTTGGCATGAACGCTCTTCCCGTGGCGCGGCCACTGACAGCTCTGGGTGGGAAGCAGGGCTGTACACTGGTTATTCGATGCCTCCCAACCAGCAGCTCTCTGGAGTTTGGAAAGTACATCTGTATCCTTCAATCCATCTCATAAACAATCCAAGGAAGTGAACAAAAGAACTCATGTTCCTGTTTCAGGGATTTACACACACACACACACACACACACACACACACACACACCCCTTTCTTTTACCTGTCAAACGTTTCTGATAAAGGCAGCATGATGCCTGCGAGCATCCTTTTAGGTGGGCTAGGTTTACGACAATCAGAAGGGCATTTCAAATAGAAGCATGAATAGCCTATTTTGAAGCTTCCTAGAAGTGTACCCCAGGAAAAACGAATCCACAGGCAGTGAGTCTATTTAGACCATCTAGTAGACCCTACAGGACTGAGTCAAGCTAGTTGTTCCATGGGGTTCCTGAGCTGTAAGTTTTTTTGGAAGCAAAGTGACTCATCTTTGCTCGGAGGTGACGCTCGTGGGTTTGAACCAGGGACCTTTGAGTTAGCAGGTGAGGACTTAAATAAGTGTCATCAGGGCTCCAGTTCAAAAAAGCCCTTTCATAGAGAATATAAACATTTACTGTCAACAGGGGCGGGGGAGTTTATTGCACATGTTGGGAATGGCAGATGGAAAAGGAGGCTAGATGAATCCTGAAATTCTTTAATCATGAAATGATTCTTTTCAGAATTGAAATCTACGCTGTGAAATGCTTCACTATAGATGTGCCCCAACTGCTAGCTCAAGCTGTCCATTCTCCAAAGCATCTACCACTTGAAGCAATATTTTGATTAGATCACAGCACTTCTACACAGACTTAAAAACAAAATAGTATTTTCTTCCTGTAAACCAGGGGTCCTCAAGCTTTTTAAACAGGGGGCCTATTCACTGTCCCTCAAACCACTGAAGGGCAGGACTATGGATAAAAAAATAACAATTTGTAAATTATTAGGGGTTCATGGGGGAGGGCAAAGGGGGAGGGGAAGTATGGGGAGCTGGAATTGAAAAATAGAACCAGAGGGAAAAGGAATGGAGGAGCTTATGCAGGGGACTCAAGTATAAAATGTTTGGAAATGAATGTGGCAGCATGTGTACAAGTGTATTTAATATGAATGATGTATTGAATGTTTTAAGAGCTGTAAGAACCCCCAATACAATCTATATTTTAAAAAAGGAGGTGGAAGGAGCAGATAATATATATATACACACACTATATATATACATATATATATATATTTTTGTGGCCCACAGGCTCACCTACATCTGACACATGTTCAATTTGTACGTAGAACTTTGTAGTATGAACAACTGTGTAGTTGAGGAATGGGGCATCCGAATCAGAGGAAGGCTTACTAACAAGCTTGCTTGCTGTAAGTTAAGGGGATTTGAAGCACTCGCTGATGAAAAGGAAGGACTCCAGTCTTTAGTATGGATTATGACTCAATGTAGAGAAAACTAAAATCTTCACAACAAAACCCATGGGTGACATCATGATAAATGGAGAAAAAAACTGAAGTTGTCAAGGATTCCATATTACTTGGATCGACAACCAATGCTTATGGAAACAGTAGTCAAGATAGCAAATGAAGCACTACATCGAGGAACTGCTGCATAAGAACTCTCTAACGTGTTGAAGCGCAAAGGTGCTACTTACAGGACTAACAGGCACCTGTGCAAGCCATGGTGTTTTTCAATCATCTCATATAGGTGAAATCTGGACATTGAAAGACAGAGGAAATGATGCATATGAAGTGTGGTATTGACAAGGAATACTGAAAGTGAAATGCCAAGGAACAAACCAATCTATCGAGGATGAAGAACAACCACAGTGTTCCTACAGGCAAGCGTGAAAAGAATATATGCGTCCGATTTGATCAGGCGAGCAGGAGAGAGCAGTCCATGAGCATGCTTGGTCAAGGAAAGGGGCAACAAAAACCAGTAAGTCAACTGACAAGAAGACCTCACCCTGTGGCTGCAAAGGTGAGCTCAAACCTAACCACCATGGCGAGGATGGTGTCAGGCTGGGGGATGCTCTGTTGCACAGATGGTCTCTGTGAGTTGAAACTGCCTGGACGGGATCCAACAACAGTAACAACAACAGTTGAAGCAGTCATGCCAAAGATCCAGTGTAAAGGGCCAACAAGGTAGGTATGTTATGATATGCATTTATCTGGAAGTTATGGTTCTGGCTCCATGAATGAATGTTATTCAAAGTTTTTCCCTACGACCAATCCCCATTGTATACGTAAATGGTTTCTAATCACTTAAACTTTTAATCTGCACAAGGCAACAATTCATGCCATGTGGTCTGAAATGCCAGCCTATACGTGTATAATTTCCTTTTTCTTATCAGTGTTTTAAAATCTACACCATTGGCTAAACTAATCACACTATCAACAGAATTACCTCATGCCCCAGGGAGAAAATTAATAATGTTCTCTAACATAAAATGACAATGATGTCTCTAGAGCGAACCAGAGATGTATATAAACCCTATATACATGAATGAGTTTGGGGTTTACACCTTAATTCTAGCCCCAGTCTAAGTAACAACTAGTTCTTATGATATGTCCCTATTCAAAAATGCCATCATGAAGAGATGACTGAACATATGGGTACTATAGCACAGTGTGGTGAAGAAGTCACATGGTGTCCAGAGAGCAGAAAGATTAGTGCTTAGAGTCTTAAAGTCTTCTCCTAAAACAAGCAGTTATCTAAGCAAGGTATCAACTCAGTCCATGTGGAAAAAGCACATAAGACTGTGTGATTCAAAGATTAGGAAAAAATCGGGCTGAGCCCCAGTGGTGTATAGTGGTTGTGTGCGGACTGTGGCCCACTGGGATGGAGGTTCAATTCCAGCTCCACAGGAGCAAAGGCTGGGTCTCCTACTCCCACCACCAGAGTAATGCCCCCCCCCCAAAAAAAACAAAAAGATTAGAAAAAATAAAATTAAAAGAAGGGAATGGTATCAGAGCCTCAACTTGAATGTGATATGTGAGCATTAGTGAGCATGTGATTTGCATTAGGGTATGCGTGACAGTAGAAGCCCAAAATTGATTTGCAGAAAGCCAACCTGGATGAAACCTCCAGTGAATCCCTTGTAAGCTTAGCCCAGGCAGGTGCGTAGCCTTACTATGTGGCAGAAAGCCTGGCATCGTCATTTATGGCCGAAGTACTTCAGATTAAAATGCAGCACTGTATCATTTGAGCTTCCATTTGACCCATTTCAGGGTTGTTTCAAGTTAGAATTTTTCTTTTGTGCCTTGTCAATGGTGTTGGGTTTTTGTTGTTGGAGGTATTTTGTATGGTTTTCTGTATATGAAATCTAGGATAGGTAAATATACCAACATTGTAACTGGATTAATAATTACTGAGGGCACTGCAAGGGGAGGTTGGAGGTATATTCTGGAAACTGATTGTGATGTTGATTGCACCATTCTTCTTAAAGTGACTGACCAATTAAATTGTATAATGTAAATTCTGTCAATAAAACTATTTTTTAAAAGACTGACACTTTTATTTGACTCATCAACATTTCTGTTTTAACACCCTTTTCTATTTTCTATAATCACATGAAATTAAAGTTCATAAGATAATTAGGTAATTGAAAAAAACTTTAGTGGCTGTTTTACAGGCATTTGTCATACACCTTCACAACAGTCTGATAAAGCAATTGTTAGCATTTTGTTCCATTTTTAGAGGAACAAAATTATCCCCAGAAATACTAGTCAACTTGAAAAAAGAGGAAAGTACTGCAAATCACACTGCCAAGCCTACATATCGTACTATGTTAACAACTCATTTTCAAATTACGAAGCCCAAGACGATGTAAATATGGTCTCTAAGTAAATTCTCTCAGAACATGGCAGAGGGATCACTGATGTGTTCACACACTCACCAGTCTTTCATGCACTACATACCTGTTGAATAGCTAAGACAGGTCTGAGGAAGTGAGATGAAGTGGAGGAAAAGAAGGAATGCTATGCTTAGATGAAATTAAAATTTGAGAAGGGGAGACAATCAAGAAAGTCAGTAAATATAAAAAATAAAAGGAAGAATGATGACTGCCAAGGCAGTTCTAAGGCACTTCTAAGGCACTTCTAAGAAGAACTTGCATGTATGTTTGTTAAATTGGGAAGAAAAGGAAAGGGACAGACCTTGCCATGAAGTCATTATAGCAGAGCTCAGAGAGAAGCACAGGGATTTCTTTGGGGAGGTCCCTGCTGACTTTGGTTAGAACAACTTCTGCAGAGGACTTTGACAAAGTTCAGTGGAAGTAGCTCAAGAGAATGAAGAAGACTGTGCACGGGATCAGTACTGACAACAGTTTCACAGAATTAATGATTTTTAAAGGTCAAGAGAGGAATGGGCAGGGATGAGAAAGAGACAGGGACAGGAGATGACTTTTTACCCTTTCTTCTTCAAGTGGGAGAATTACCAATATGGATTTACATTGATGGCAATAAGGCCATTGAGAAGAAAATTTTAAAGATGAAAGAAAAGAGAACTGCTTGAGTCATGTCTTTGACGTGATGGAAAGGGATGAGGCTCAGTGAGCAACCAGAACAGGTGGCTTTATGTAAAAGGCATTATCATTAATTCACCACAGTCACAGGAGAAAAAGCTAGAATCGTAGCCATAGATGAGGATGGACATTAGATGTGCCAAATAAAAATGAGAGAATTCTTTGATGTGTGTGGCTTAACTTAATTATCTGTGCTGGGTTTTGTTTTCTTTTTTTGTAAAATTAGGGAGAACAGCGCCTATATTTTAAGAAATCATTATGAAGATCAATAGCTATAACTTATTTTAGGCTCAGAAGAGTGACTAGTGTTTAACAGACAAACATAAATGTTAACAGTTTCATTAGCAACTTTATTTAATTTTAATTTTATTGTATTTAATTTTACAGCTCCTTAGCAGCAAATAAATGCAGTCCTGGTGGCAGGGTGGGGGTGCACAAAGAGCACGTTGTCAGTTGTGACGTGGTTTGCTGGCCACAGTTTCTCTAATGCAATTTTGGCACATTACTTCTAAAGGGATTCTAAATTGAATCAATTCTCATTCTGGTTGAAAGTCTTTGAAAATAATGTTACATTCTATGAGCTGAATGCAAGCAAATGCAGAGCATTTTGAAGTTCAATATTTGCTACGTTTTTTGATTAGCAAGCAGAAAGAATGATGCAATCAATACTTGGACTCCCTGAGCAAAATCTATTTATTTCCTCATTGAAAGGCCTTCTTGATACAGTTAAGAATTACTGTGGTGAAGCTTTCTTTAGGGGATTCAACTCCAAGTCTTGGGCTTCTCTCACTCGACACTCCAGTTTTGTAGATGTTTCCTTCGCATTGGTGCTACACACTGACTTTGAATTCTTCTGGATCATTTGAATATTTCACGCGTCCCCCTATTCTGTATCCTACATAGAATCCATCTTAAAAAATCTAAATCGGGTGACGTTTCTATTTGCTTAAAACCTTCCAATGACTTTCTAGATCTTCTAAAATAAAATGCAAGTAGTCACAGAGAATTAGTAGGCTCACTGTAGCTAGCCTTGCTTACCCCTTCTGACGACCTCCACTGCCTTCCTTCTGTTCACATTGCTGCCAGCACTCAAAGGCTCTGCGTGCTGCTCTGGAAGGACCTCAAGCTCATGGTCCACTTTTCCTTCTGTACAAGATATCCCTGCTCTCTTCCTCCACACGAGTGACCTCCTCCTTACATCTTTACCCTGATGTCCTCTGCTTACAAGCAGTATCCCATTTTACTGCATTTCTCACGTTCATTCCTAATGGAAATAGTCTTGAGTCTTCCCATGCTTGTTTTCTGCCTGTTCACTAAAATGTTGGGGCATTTATCTTTAATGTATTAAGAATAAAACTTGGACATCTTATTCTTTTATTGAGTAAATGTGAACACACTAAATTTAATAAACAGAATAAATAAATTAAAACCCCTATAGTTTACATATGATAGAGTTAAAACACTAACAAGACAGTGATGATGTCACATAAGTCTTCTTTTAGGCATTTCTTCATTCCTTCAATTAGGCAGATATTTGTTTATTTAACATATACATTTCTCCTTCACTGTGCCTTATAACATACTTTAACACACTACATGACACTGCAGAATTCAGAAAGTCAATATCAATTTTCACCATATCATTTCTAATGTACGGGAATATATATTAGAATTTTAATGAAATCATCTAGAAGTCAGCAATGTGGAAATGACACAGGAGGAAAGGACAGGGATCAGAGGGCAAAGACAGTTTTCTTAAAGGACAAACTCTTGCTTGAAAAGAAATAATGGAAATATAAATTTATTGAGCACATGTTTTATTGCGGGTGCTGAGCAATTACTTTACTAGCATTATTGTCTTATTCAATATTCACAATATCTCTGTAAGTACTACTCTGGGCCCTTCTTTAGCTGAGGAAATGGAAGCGGAAAAGCAGTGTGCCCAGTATACAGTGGGAGAGCAGTCAATGCCAGACTCGGAGAACTCAACCCTGACCAGGCTGTGGTTTAGACACAGGAAATCCTATCTTGTTCATCATTTCACATTCAAACAGGGACCGATGCTTTCTTTTCTAGATCTTGATGTGCACTACATGGAACAAGATGATAATTTATTCTTTTTAAAGAATGATTTATGGTATTACTGTCTTGTTATTATTAAAAATTCAATGGTTTGTCTTAAAAGTGAAACTAACACCCTTCTCCCTTATATCAGAATAGAATCTTGAAAGATCTGCAATGGAATATTGAATAAATGAGCAGATTATTGCACACTAAATTTTGAAAAGGGAAAAAAAAGAATGGTGCGTATCTTTCTGAGTACTCAGGGAAGGACACCCATGATACACTACTATATGGAAATATCAACACGGAGCGTCCTAAAGGGTCAGGGAAACAAGCAACACACTTGTTATCTTTTGGTGCATGGGAGTTTGAAAGACGCAAACAACCTTCAGAATGGCAGTGCCCCAACTGGTTGGAGAAATGAATAATTTTACTTCATCTTCACATATTTTGTACATCAAGCACAGGTTACTTTTGTAATAAATTATTTCAGTGTCTAAGTTTTCCAAACCATTTATTCCTAAATGTGATCTTCTTAAGTGTTTGAAGTGACTGGTCCCTGACTGGTGCTAACCAAAAAGATGGAGGTTCAAGTTAACCCACAGGGGCCAATTAAATTGAGCCACTTAAATGGGGCACAACAAGTTGACAACAAATAGTTAATGATTTTGTGTCTGTGTACTTTTACCAGGTGCTCTTCTTTCTAATCTTAGGCCTGGTTTTTCCTTCCACCGAAGAACTTCATTTTCCATTCTTTCACTTAGTGAGCATTTCTTTAAGATTTCCACTGACCAAAAATAAATTTGTAAACTACTTGTGGTTTCATGTCACCTGATTCAATCATACATATGTTAGTCTATTAGTAAAACCAGGGCATTCTCTCCATATGAGGGGATATCCCTCTGGAAAAAAAAAAACACAAAAAAAATAGAAAATAAAAGCTCTGCGAGGAGGAGCAGCCAGTGCAGACATTTTACAGCTAGGAAAGCACCGAGCAACTCGCTCAGAGTTAGTGCACCCAGCGATGTCTCCTGGGAAGGTGCTCTCTCATCACTCTGAATTTTTTCATAAAAGAAGTTTTACTTGAACCTCATTTTTTGTGATGACTGATTTAAGAGAACTGCATGTGGTTGTGAAATTGTGTTTCCTGCTCAAGAAAAATTCCACAGAAACTGTTGTGATTTGGAACACAGCTTCTAAGGACAGCGCTGTTTGCAAAACTCAAGCGTACGGGTGGTTTACTCATTTCAAAAAAGGTGAAATGCCGACTGATGACAAACCTTGCTCTGGATGTCTGTCAACTTCACAAACAGATGAAAAGGTTGACTTGTAGAGCATTTGGAGTTCATCCCACCAAGTCAGACTCTTCATCAAGCTTTCTCTCTAGAGATTCTGGAAGAATTGTGCAGTGATGGGGCAACAAAAAAGGCCTGATATATGGCAGACGGGGGGCTGGTTTTGCCACCATTTCTGCACCTGCTCATGTAGTCTTCTCAGTGCACCAGTTTGGGGTTAAAAATAAAACAACAGTGGGGCTGAACCCTGGTGGCATGTGGCTGTGCATGGGACTGCAGCCCACTGGGATGGAGGTTCAATTCCAGCAGTGGCTCCACAAGAACAAAGACTGGGCCTCCTACTCCCACCACCAGAGGGCAGTGATGCCCAAAAAACAAAACAAAACAAAAAAGAAAACAACAGCATGTCTCTCTTGCCCTACACACCTTACTCACCTGACCTCACTCCCTGTGACTTTGTTTTCTCAAATCACAAGGAACATGAAAGAACAGTGATTTGAAGTTGCACAAATGCTGAGGGGGGAAAAAAATGAAGGAGGGACTTGTTAGCCATCCAAAAAGATGAGTTTGAAAAATGTTTCCAATAGAGTTGCAGATTTGACAACTAAATGGACAGTGGAACCCCAGTACTTGCCTGCATCAGTACCCAGCCTAATCAAATTTAACACGAAATGTGGAAGAAATTTTGCATCGGAGCCTGACCTAACGCATGTAATTTTTGTGAACACAAGCACCTAAGCGTTTTGGTCACTCTGGCATTAGATGGTCTTGCTAATACCGGTGGTTCAAACTTTTAGCAGGTGTGTTCCAAACATTTCATTATAAAATTTCTAATTTCTTCCTTTTTTGTGGCTTTCGGTGCTGTTTTTCATAAAAAGCATAGGTCCTAAAAGTTTTATGAAAGACTGATTAAGCATGTTATCGAAATTGATGAGAATGTAGTAAACCCTTTGAGAAAACCGTTAAGGAAATCCCAACGGCAGACGACATTAGACAAATTGGAGGGGGGGGGGCAATTAAGACCTCTGGTGGTCGTGGGAGCTACCCAGTGCTGCTCCTGAGAGCCGCTACTGGATTTGAACTGCTAAGCCCACGGGCCGTAGTCCCAGCACTCAACTACTTCTGCCACCGGGGCTCAGCCCTAGACAAAATTGTTTACGAGAAAGTCAGCCAAGTCCTAGTGAAAAAAAGGCTGAGAGGGGAAAAAACTCCTGAGCAGCAGGAGTTCCCAGCTGATTTTTGTGGAAGGGGATTCCCCTTCCGAACAATGGCACTCTCTCCTCTCCATGCCTCCTCTCCACATCCGTGTCCACAGAGCTCCATCTTCATCAATCTCAAGGGATGGGTCAAACTGCAGTTGTTGTGCTTCTTACTGAAATGATATTACTTAACTTGGAACTTTTTTACTTTGAAATTTTTGTGTAATCTCTTATATAAAAAGGCAAGATTAGGGCTGTGCCCCGGTGGCATAAATGGTAGAGTGTGGGACTGTGGCCCGCAGGCGTGGTGGTTCAAATCCAGCGGCAGCTCTCAGGTGCAGCACTGGGTAGAGCCCACGACTACCAGAGGTAGCGATGCCCACCCCCCACCCCCCCAAAATAAAGGGCAAGATTAGGGTAAAGTTGGTGGTCGAGAATGGAAAAATCCATTTTTAGTTATTTTTTATTGGAAAAATGGTTAGGAACTTGACATTCCCTGAATTGATTAGCGTCAGGGTCTGGGGTTCTACCGTATCAAGTATCAAGTTTAATCGAGAGTACCTTAAAGGTGATATGGTTGTTCTGTAAAAAACTTCTAAATATACAGTTTTTTGGGGGGAAAAATTCCATTTGGGGGAGGAGTACTTCCTCATACATGTCTACTCTTGAGACTCTGTGTCTTATTAATATAATTAATATGAATATATAATAACAAGGAATGTCAGATTATTGTTCACTATATTAATAGCCATGTGCATCAATTTTAATTTATATATGAATGATACCTGGTGTATTTAATTTGAACTACCATTCAACCGATAACAAATAGAGAAAAGTATCTTGGAGAATCATGAGATTATTAAGGATACATTCATTTTAAATGAAAGGACTTTGAAAGGAAAATCTGAGGCAATGATTAAAAACATAATCCTCTGGGTTAATGTAGCTACAAATTGACAGGGCAGATTTGGTTAGGAAGTGTGTTCAGAACAAGTACATAAGTTTTCCTCTCTGGGCTATTTCAGAATAATCAGGAGACTGCTTAGTGCAGTCTTCTGATTAAAACCCTAACGACAACCCCATGAAGGTATGAGCATCATTGTTTGTACTCAGGTTGCAATGCTACATTAATCAACTGCATGCACTCCACTGTGCCAAAGCAGGGTTGAATATATAACAACCCTGTGTTTAGCATAATTTGTAGTAAATTAAGTTCGACTCAGCAAATATTTATGGAGCATTCACAACATCCTGGTTTTGCAAAGCCCATAAGGAGGAGAAGCACATAGGATCAGCTTTCTAAGAACTTGGAGTTTAGTGAGGAATTTATAATAATATGAACTCTGCCTGTACAGCACAAAATAATAAAGACACTATGTAACATCGAGAAGCATATAAAAACTATTTCATTATGCGATTGGCCAATGAGAAGGTTTCAGGGAAGAGGTCGTAACATTTTAGCTGAGGCTTCATTGTCCAACAGGAGTACTTGCTAAATCTGGAGGTGAGCAGGTGCCATGGAGAAAGAGCAGAAATTCTCAGACGCAGTGATATCAGTATGTGCTGGAGAGGAGTGAGGGGGGCGGGCTCATGCAGCTAAGTTAGCTGACTTACAGCAGCCCTGTGGCAGTGATGAAGGATCAGTTGCTCAGCAGCACAAAGATGTTGCAGTTTATTTCCACAAAGATTAGCCTTGGAAACCCTGCGGTCAAGTGCAGCTGACAAAGATGTGCTCACTATGAGTCGGAAACCATTTCACTAGGCTGCGTTTGGTAATCTTTGTGGGAGAAGACTGTGGAGATCAGCTGTAACCAACCCATGGCCAAAGAATTGATCCCCACGAACACTGAACCCACAGGGCAGGACAGGTTTCCATGGCTCTACTGGGGTGGGGGGGGGGTGGCGGTTTAAACTGCTGGTGAGCACTTAACCACCAAGCCACCGTGGCTTCTTATGCAAAGGCATGATAAAAGATGCAGAAGGAATGAGATTGGGACCCGACAAACAACAGGTTTAAATGAGCATATTTAAAGATATGCTGTCTGGAGCTCTGGTGTTGTGGACGAGGCATTGGATGGACAACTGCAGAGTCAGTGGTTCAAAACCAGCAGCCACTTCTCGTGACAAAGATGGGCTTATCTGCTTGGACACCATTCACATAGGGAGGGTCACTAAGAGTTGGGATCAACTCGGCAACAATGAGTTGTTTTTCTTTTCACTTTTTTTGTTTATGTCACCCCAAAGCTAATATGCCATTATGCTAAAAAGGGTTGCTTTGGGCACAGGCCTCCTTTTTTACCTCATGATAAGAATATAGGACATAATGTCCTTATATTCTAATTAAAATTTTCTATTATTTATATAATTGTTTATTGAATTATTACATTAGATTACATGGTCTGTTGTGTGTGTGTGTGTGCATGTGTGCGCACGTGCTGATATATTTTTATTGCTATCAAAGAAAATGACGGATCTAGCTGCCAACTTGGGGAGACTGGGTGAGGTGAGAGGAGGGAAAAACTACAAAGGGAGGTTACAAACACCAGGAGGTCTGTCAGGTAGCATCACTGCCTCTTCTCCTGTCCCTTGAAATCACAAAACTTTAGGGTTCCAAACACAGGACTAACATATTACTATGATCATCTCTGGGATTTCAAATTCATCTCTGTAGCTCTCCATTCATTTGCCAAACAGAAAATACTCGACCTACATGTTTAAAACCTCTCTACCTTGGTGGTGCAAAGGTTAAGTGTTTGGCTGTGAACACAGAGGTCTGTGGTTGCACCCACTGGTCATTCCATGTAGAAGGATGTGGTAGTCGGAGGATATGTAGATTTACATCTTTGCAGTTGTAAATTTGTGGGGCACTTCTACTTTGTCCTATAGGGTTTCTTGCTGGAACCAAGTTGGGTTGACTCTTGGGTTTTTTGACTCAAAGGAGTTGCTCTTCACTACTAACGAAAAGGTTACCTCTTACACCAGCCCAGCCAGGGTGCACATGAAAGTCCTGAAGAGTCCAATTAAGACACCCCCAGGAATCTCAGTTCTCCTGGGTAACATGGGATTGGCATCATTGGAAATGAACTTTCTGGCCACATTTGCCTTTTTCTTTCGCTGCCTCAACACAGGAGTTCTGTCCAGTCTTCTAACACTGGCGGACCTGACCCTTCGGAGAAAGAATTCAGGGATGCCTTTTCATGAGAAGCATCACCGGGAGTCACAGCAACGGCCCTGGATACTTGCACAACATACCATTCTGACGCCATTTTCAAAGGCTTGCCGGGTGAGAGGAGCTGGCCCGTCCACGGTCTTGCCGTCATCATCCGGGCCCCAGCTGGCGCTGTAAATGTGGATGTGCTGAGGATTGAAGCTCACGGATTTCGCTTCGACCATGTCCGTGACATCGCCATCCAGCATTCTCACTCCTTCAAAAGAGAACCGGAGAAAGGGCTTGACTACTGAGGTTTCCCTACACAACACAGTGCATATTCAAGTTTCAGGATATTTGGGGAGAAGGAATAAACTCACATACATATTTTACCATTTAAGTGAACACATCTTCCCAGAAAAAGGGTACTAAAGACCTTGCGGGAGGAAAAAGGAAGTTTTGCTGTGTGTAAAAGAGCAAAATGTCTTTAGGTTGTTTGATGCATTGGTTTCTCCAAGTTTCTAATCCCCACAGCAGATACCATGGTCTCTCCCTTCCCTTCTTCCTCTGTGATAAGTACTTGTTAAAGAGAGACTCAAGCAATCCAGCTTCCTAAATTTCTTTTAAGTCCCTTGTGCTCATAATTGGCATAAAACATTCTGACCTTTTCAGTATTACAAAATAAGAATATCTGCCAAATGAGGTTGTTCAAATTTCCTCCACATTTAATATTATCTCCTAATCTGTAAAACTGATGCAAACTCAATATAGTACTTCCTTGCCTAGTTATTTATGACTCAGATAATAAATGAGAATGCTATGTTATGCATGTAACAATTCAAATAATTCTCAATGGGTTTTAGGAATGCTAGGTCATTAATCTTCATTTAAGTGTATTACTGTTAAACTAGAACTTATTACTAACCTTGCTTTATAAAAATAAAGACTAAGCTAATCAGAATGAATTATATGTGAAATGCCTGCTTTTCCTTTTTTGTTTTTCTTCTGCAGACTTGAATGAGATAAACCATGTCTGTTATGAATAGCGAAAACTTTGCATTGCTAAGAAGCATACCCATTTTCACTTTAAACAAATTACCACCATTACCTTATCTTCAAGTGATAGCTTTATAGTGCAAATCTACTCCTAAATACGATTTTTAAAAAAAAATTAAATCACTGCGGTCCACTGGGATGGAGGTTCAATTCCAGCAGTGGGGCTGGGCCTCCTACTCCCACCACCGGAGAGCAGTGATGCCCCCTCCCCCCCAAAAATTTAATCTTTTTATTGGGAGTTCATGCAACTCTTCTCATGATCAATACATACATCAATTGTATGCAAACCACATTTGCACATTTGTTGGCATCATCATTCCCAAAACATCCTCCTTCTACTTAGGCCCCCACTATCAGCTTCACCCCACCTCCCCCCCTCATGTATCCTTAATAATTTACAAATTATAAATATTTTGTAATATCGTCCACTGTCTGATGTGTCCCTTTACCCACTTTCCTCTTGTCTGTACCCCAGGGAGGAGATTATATGTAGATCCTTGCAATTGGTTCCCCCTTTTCACTCCACCTAAATATAACCTTATTATCCAGTTGGATTTTAAGCTTTTCTCAATTATCAATAAGATAAATCCCCAATTCACACAGATTTAAATACTTTGTGGTTTGATATGAGAATTCTAGTAGAAAATTAAGATAATATTGAAGAGACAATATCATGTTGGTGTTAATATTGTTTTTAACTCTAACTATAAAAAATTCAAACACAGAAACATGGAATACTACATTGAACCTTCATCTAGCAAGTAAAGTCCCACTGTCCTCACACATCTGGACAAAAGCATTTTTCCTACATGCATCGTAAGACATTGCATTGGGTTCTCACGTCTTGACAGTTTTCCCCCCCTCTGGCCTTTTTTATTTTCAAAGGAGATATATGTTAGCAAGTGACGCTGAGAATAAAGACTGCAAACAATTTCCTTTAAGAATTATAGAAGGGAGTGGGGGAAATGAGCTGAAACCAAGGGCTCAAGTAGAACGAAAAAATTTTGAAAATGATAATGGTAACATGCACAAATGCCCCACCGAGCAAGTTCGCATAAGCAAGCTGCCTTGGGCAAGAGAAGCTGCTAGGGTTTTTTTGTCAAAAACTGCCCAACTACAATGGCTGTGTGAACAGGTGCATTGTCATGGTAGCAAAATCAGTTTACCATCTGCCACAAATCAGGCCCTTTTTGTTGCACACAGTTACACAATCCTTTCAGAACCTCTAAATAAAAAGCTCGGTTAATAGTCTGGCAAGGTGGAATGAACTCGAGAGTTACTATCCCCCTCACATCACAAAAAAACAAAACAACCAAATAAGCATCATCTTGATCTTTGATTTATTGCACTTTTTTTTTTGGGGGGGGGGGGTGCGCAAGATGAAACCAGCTTGATTGATATTAGCTTTCAGGAGGAAGCTGGTCTTTCAAAGCATGGCTTGTTTTCACTTGACAATCTTTCCTGGTCAGTTAGGACATGAGGCACAAATTTTGCAATGATGCTTCTCATTCCTAAATCTTTCATTAAAATTCACTGAACCAAGCTCTAAGACAGTCCAGATAACTGACCCATTTCTTTTGTGCTCTGTCCTCGGTCTTTGGGCACAAGGGCACCAATTTTGTCAACATGTTCTTCCGTTCAGGAAGTGGTTGGATGTCCAGAATGAGGTTTGTCATCCATGAACATTTCAGCTTTTTTGAAATGAGAAAAGCTGTGTTCAACATCACAACAGTTTCTGTGGCACTTTTCCTGAACAGGAAACAAAATTTCAGACACATGCTGTTCTCTAAAATCAGCCATCACAAAAAACAAGGTTCAAGAGAAACTGCTTTTAAGAAAAAATTCATGGTGACCTGAGAAAATCTATTCAGGTGACACCACTGAGTGTGATAACTCAGAGTGAGATGCTTGATAGTCATCTGGCTGGAAAAAATGTGTACTAAGAAAGCTCTCCCCAGTGGAAGTTTTTTCCTATTTGAGGGCAGAGGGTATCTTTTCATATAAGGATATTTATACAACATTTTGAGTTTCTGTGCTATGTGAGAGTTTCCAAAAGTCTGTAGAAAAATGGAAATAAATCATGATGGAATTTTTCTACAGCTTTTCTGAGTTTTTGTTGTATTTATACAAATAAAATGTTTGACAAAAAATCATGTGGAATATGCTATTTGTTTGAATATTCACAAATAATTTTTATTCTTAAAGACTGAACTTGAAAGTTGCTTCCTATCTTTCTTTGAATCCCAAGCCTGCCCATGCTGGGTTGGAGGAGTTAGATGAAAAATCCAGAATGGTCAGGGCTTTACAACATTTGCAAGTCACTGCCATGCTTTCTTCCTGTCACTGATGTTCTGTTCAGCGGGCCGTGGGGGAGCTGTCGAGGTCACACAGTCACCTTCTCAATCCTCTCCAGGTCAGTTAGGGATCCAGGCAGAGGGAAAAGATGTGTGCTTGTGCTGGTGATAGATAATGTGCCTGGACACAGACAGGGGGTGACTGGAGCCACTGTAGTCATGCCATTCTCTGGGCAAGTCAGAGGTCTTCGACACCCTCAGTGTTCTTCCAGGAAAAGCCATGGCATTCTTTCCTCAGTCCTTTCACCAGCAGATGTCAGAGTATAGCTAATCCCTGATGAAGAAACAGCTTAGGCAAAATTTACTGTGGATGGGCATTCAAGGTAGTCTCAGAAAGCTATTTCTTGGTGTCTTTATTAAATATACTAAATATCTTATGATACATTGTAAAGTGTATTTAGGATCTTTATCCCAGATAGTCATTTTTTCTTGAGTTTCAATTCTACTTAATACTTGGAAACAAATAGTGCATCTAAGACAAATAGGTCAATGTGGTACCAGGAACCTTGTTCACTTTACGATACATGCTAGGAAAACCTAAGAGACACCTGCAGGCCAGCACGAATGGTAATGCAAACAGGAGCTCTTACAATCTTTCCTTCCTATTTGGGTGTGACTTGCAACCAGGCTGTGGCCAACCTAGATGAAAACAGGGCAGCTCAAAAAAAACTCACTGCCATCCAGTCAATTCTGAGTCACAGTGACCATCTAGGACACGCTAGAACAGCCCCCGGGGCTTCCAAGACCGTCCCTCTTCATGAGTGGAATGCCTCTCTTTTCTCCAACAGAGCAGGTGGTGGTTTCCATGGCTGATCACTGATGGTCTGCAGCACCACCAGAGCTGCACCACCAGAGCTTTTCTTTTGCGGTAGCTAGCATTTGCTTTTATTAATGTTCTGATTTATACTGTTTTGGCTGGATCTTGATAGCAAACATATATACAACTGGTTGTGTGTATATGCATACATAACCTAGAATTGCTAATGAAAAGAGAACCATTACATTACAACAGAGATTATACCGGTATAGTTTAATAGTGCACAAAGGAACTCTTTTGTGAAATGAAAGCAAAAGAGGATTTACTGTTTGACAGAATTTCTTTCCACAGAGATATTACTCCCAATTGTTTATATTATTAGTTCTCTCTGACCCAAACGCCAAGTGTGTACTGTCATTGACCCCATCTTCAATATTAGACTTTTCTTCATGCCTGTTAAAGAAAGAAACACCTAAGCTTCAGAAGTCTTGGACGGTATTTAACAATTGATTAACACTGGTCATTTGGCTGTCAGCAACAGTCAAACACTATCATGCAAGCATACGCTTGACTTCAGCTTCTGAAAACCAGTGAGCATGCGCACTCTCGGCTGTTTTCTACAGCCACATAGTTGGTGTCCCCTACCTCCGATCTTGGCGTTGAAAGCAATCCCAACTGTGCAGTGCGAGTTGTTTGCAGCGGCTGCCACTTCTCCAGCACAGCGGGTCCCATGCCTGCAGGCAGAACACACACTTTTTAAGTAAGACACTCCATTCCCACAACCCCAACACTTGTCACTGCTACAACTCAGCCTTGAATGTTAGTCAGAATGGCTCCAGCTATGGTGCTTCTGAACCTGCAACGCAATAATGCTTTGCCTGTCTACAGGAAACATTTTGCACTTAATTTTGTTCTGTCTTATTTTCTTGATATGTGCTGTCTCATGTGGTAGTCACCTGTCACACACGGGGATGGAGCACTCAAAATATGGCTAATGAGATCTCACCTAACTTTTACATTTTATTCCATAACAAATACACAAATCAGTAATTATAAAACTTCACAATGCAGAGATTTGAAGTTATTCTTGAACTTATAAATTAATCTATTTATCAAATAATCCCATTGAAAATTTGCTATCTAAGAAATATACTACAAGTGAAAACACACATTGAATTTTAAAGAACTGCATGGGGGAAAAATAAAACATTTCACTAATAATTAATATCAATCACATATGCAAGTCTTTAACTTAAATTATCCAAATTAATTGCTCCCATTTCTAGCCACCATTTTTTAAAGTTTTAAATGTCACTAGTAGAAAATGAAAAAAAATTTCCCCAGTTACTTCTTGCCTAATAAGTTTGTTCCTGGATCAGAGCTTTCCAAGATCTTCTGATCTGGAGATGGAAAAGAAGGTTCAAGTGAAAACTTCAAGCCATCTAGAAATGGTGTATTGAGAAGTGTATTGAGAGAAATTCCAAGGTGAGACCAAACCCAGAGAGTCAGACTGACGGCTAATGTCTGCCACATGTGACAATGATTAACCTGCATTTGTCACTGCCTATCAAGTCTAATCTTTTACAGATGATTGTACTTGAGAGTTCTACAATGAAGCCACGTAAAGATGAGATCCTAGGAAGCCCTGTGGAACATTTTAAATTCATCGTAAAGTGTGCTGTGAGTTGGAAATCAACTCAACTATGCATAACAACAGGAAATGCTGCAGGATGCAGCATGTGGGAGATGATAATCTGGGCAATGATAGACAAAGGATTGCTCACAACCCAATCAAAATAGAATACCATAGGAGCTTTTTAACCTTTGTATTCCCAGCTCATCTGATATCAATGTTACTTGCCCTTATTCCTGATACATTTGACAATGAATATCTTATTCATGAGCTCCATTTACTATTTTGTCAATAACCTCTATGACCACTGTCCACCTTTTTTACTGTTTTTCCTCTATGTTTTGCATATGTGTTTCTAAATTTGTCATTTGGAGTATCACAATGTTGCTTTTTCAATAACTGATTGTACTGCCCTAATCATTAGGAAAATGATGTGTTAAGTGAAGAGACCTCCCACTGCCTTATTTGGTTATTGCTGCTGGGTACTTCTCTTGGTCTTTGTTTTGTATGCCTTTTTGTATAGAGAAATCAGGATAGATGCTTCTATAAAAGCAGCAAAAAGGATGATAAGGGGAGCAGCTAACTAGGGAGTCAACAATTATAGGCATAAGAAGGAAGGAAATGTTTCCAAAATTGGTTGCAGTGATGAATACACTTTTTCTTAATATGAATGAAACTATTGAATTATAATATACTAATTATATCTCAATACAATTTTTAAAACAATTATGTACCTTTAAGAAATTCACCCCCACCCTGAAATACAGCACAATTTTTAGAAATGACCTACTTTAAGCTCTTATTAAATACTTTCTTTGCTTTTTCTCTACTTCTTTTAAAGTCATTTCACTGGGCAATGAATTTTAAACTAGTAGTATTTCAAACATATCACTTCACAATCTTCTAGTTTTCATTGCTCCTGGTAAGAAATCAACCACCTAGGCTATCTTTTCGTTTTCTCTGAATGCATTCCATGACCTCTCTTTGCATTTGCTATTTTTCATCTTCAATAAATGTTGCATGCATGGACTTCGTAAGTCTTACTTAACTTTCCAAACCCTATAGTTTAATATTTAATTATTCAGAATTCTCAGATTCTTTCTGTCTTTCCGCTGGTCTCTAGTTCCTTCCTTCTGAATCCAAATCAATCCTACAATGAAACTTACTTTAGAGCTTGATCCGGCCTCTCTTTTAGACTTTCCATCCCCTTCCCTCTCATGGCAATAAGCTGTGTGACTTTTTCTGTCTCTAGTAAGCACCGATATGCTATTACTACATTTACTCACTACTCATTTCACACATCCTACAATTATTTCATTGTTTGGAATCCTTTTTATTCTTTTCAAAATATGCCTGATAAATTCTGCTGTTGTCTTGTTTTTACGATATTTTCCAAGCATTCATTTCTTTATACAGACTACTCTTATTTAATTTATTTATAATGATTACAAATATATGTGATTTTAATTTTTCTTTTTGTAACATCTTATTTTTGTGATTTCCACTCCCCACCCTCCCCGCCCCAGTGCACTTGGCAAATTTTCTATGTAGAATCCTATGTTGTATGAGCTCTTATTTGTGAATATTTTCAGGCTGGGATGACAAGGTCATTTCCTACCCCTCCCATAATTTAAATTTCTTCTACTAGGTACTTAGGGGTGCTGAACCATAACCTATTGGACTAAATGTCAAATATGGGCTATAAGAATAAAAGGAATATAATTTACAGGTGAAAACCCATGAACACAGCTCCCACGAGCACAGTGATTGTTATGGATTATTTATTTATTTAATCCTCCAAAGAGGCCCTGGAAATGCTTAAATACACCACTGCTAATTGAAAAATCAGCAATGTAATTCTACAATCTGCTCTGAAGAGAAAGAGGTAACAGTCAATGATTACAGCCTTGGAAGTCCTGGGGAAATTACTCTGCCCTACAGTCTCAGAATGAACTCCACACTGTGGGTTTTGATAGTAGGTTGTCAATTGTTATCAGATTGAGAAAGTCGAATACATCCTCTGGAGTAGTGTGTGCCTCTGACTTTTTCCTACAGTTAATATACCAAGCACAGAGCACTTGCTGATGCCTCAGCAAGTGTGGATTGTGCATGATTAGTTTATTCTTGCCCACTCCACCAGGGTTTAATCTCTTGCCAAGTTCCGGCAGATGTAGGATCTTCCTATCTGGTCTCAGTGATTTTCTATTTCACGGCATTGTTCTACCAATCCACTGTCACTGAGTCAATGCCTATGCATAGTGACCCTACAGAGAATTCCTGATCCTGTTCTCTTTTTGGTAATCCTTTTATTGGGGCTTACACAGCTCATCACAATTCATACATATGTGCATTGTGTGTCAAGCACATGCATACATCCTTTGTCCTTATCATTCTAAATAACATTTGCTTTCTTTTGAAGCCCATGCCATCAGCTCCTCATTTTTCCTCTTCCTCCCTGCCACTCCCTCCTTCATAAACCCTTGATAGTTTATAAATTTTTTTAGTTTATAAATTACTAACATATCTTACACTGGTCATATCTTACACTGTCCCATGTCTACCTTCATGCAGTCCCCCATTGTCTGTACCCTGGGAAAGAGGTTTTAAGTTGAATCCCCCTTTCTACCCCACCTTCCCTCCACCCTTCTGGTATCACCACTCTCCCCACTGGTCTTGAAGGGATCATCTGTCCTGGATTCCCTATGCTTCCAGCTCCTATCTGTACCAGTGCACATCCTCTGGTTTCGCCGGATTTGTAAGGTAGAATTGGGATGAAAATAGTGGGGAGGAAGAAGCATTGAAGAACTAGAGTAAATCTGCATGCTTCATCATTGCTACAATGGATCCTAACTGGTCAGTGTCTCCTCCCTGTGGCCCGTCCGTAAGGAGAAGTCCTTTACCAACAGATAAGCTTTGGGTCCCCGACCTTTATGCATCACTGAAAAGCAGTGATGAACGCATGAAGCATATCATCACATGGGAAGAACTGGAGGAAACTATGCTAAGTTAAGTAAGACAAGGGCAAAAGGTCAAGTACAACAGGAGTCCACTGTGGTAGGCTTAAAAAAATAAATGCAAAAGGGGCATAGGGAAGAGAGGGCCCATTTTTATGGGAGCAAACATCTTCATCTTTCTTCCAGAGCAGATAGTGAGTTTGAATTTCCAGCCTGTGGTTAGCTGCGATGCATAAACCAGAATGTCAGTCTCTGTGAAGTTTCTTCTAGTGTCCTGCCATGTACTAAAGGGTTTTTAAAATATTTTCCCAAAAGTTTAGATGTGCTGCCCTGGGTGATATGTAACTGACTACCTAATTCTACTATGCTATCCTAAATAGAAGGATGCACGTGGCTCAGCATTCCTGAAATATAACAAAATCCTAGAGGCATTACATAAATCATCAATAGATAGTGAAAATCACTATCTGAATGAAAATCACAGTCACCACTTCCTTACACTCACATTCCGTGTAAGGAATCATGTACATCATCCCACCTCTATCATGATGTAGCACCACACTTGGGAGAAGTGATCTGAGCTGAGCCCTCAAGGTTCTGCTGATACGGCATGTGCTGTACTGCAGTACAAGGTCCAGCATGTGCTTTAAATGTCAGCTAAATAATACACCACCACGTACTGTAATCAAAGGTCCAAATTGGTAGCACAACTATATTTATACAACCCACTCTCAGTAGATGACAATGATCATTACCCCAAGAAAAGCACAAGCACCAATCATCATTTTATTTTTATACCTTATTTGACTATGTATTTTGATACAGGTTGAAAACAGTGATCTGTGAAAGAATATATATGAACATGACCAGAAGTTTGAGCATGTGAATAAGATGAAATTTTTCCCTTTTTTCAAAGGTCAAAATAGACAGCAATAACTGTATTTATGATAAATATAAAAATCGGAAGTCAAAACCCAGTAATACAAATGCATTTTCCTTAGAGATTACAGAGTGTCTTTATCATATGGAGATTTTAGAATATTTAAGAGCAGAAAACAATATATTCACTATATTGGGCTGTGTGACGAACAAATACCAACTATAAGGACACACCCCTAAAAAAGGAATATTTTTTCAAAGCTATGTATTTAATTTTTTTAAACAAAGAAATCTTATCACCTTCAAAGTACTCTGCATTGCATTTAATATATTTGTCACATCTATGATCCATTCTTGGACACATTTTTCCAACTCATCCGTTTGGGTGGCTGACAACACCTCCCTTGTGTTCTACCTTCTCTTCTACATCTTCAAATTGCTGTTCTCTCATGCCCCTCTTCATTCATGGAAGCAAAAAGAGGTCATATGGAGTCAAGTCAGAAGAATCAAGTTCGTGGCACAAGGCAGGCATGTTGTTTTTTGCCCCAAACTGGCACACTGACATGGCTGCATACGCAGGTACAGAGTTGTGGTGGCAAAACCAGTTCTCTGTCTGCCAAAACTCAGGTCTTTTTATCACACACTATTACACAATCTTTCCAGAATCTCTAAATGGAAAGCTTAATTAATAGTCTGTCCTGCTGGAAAGAATTTCAACTGCTCTAGGAGTCAACATTTTTATCTGTTGGGAAGTTGATGGACATACAGAATGAGGCTTGTCATCAATCGACATTTCACCTTTTTTGGAATGAGAAAAATCACTCGTGGCAGAAGCAAAAGAACAAGAAGAATGGAAGAAGGAAATAGAATATGCAGCTAATTGTATTCATGAATTATTGCCTCTTTTGTCACAAGATCAAACATGGTTGATTCCTGAGTATCACTGATCAAAATTTTGAGAAGAGTTTATAATAGAATCTTGACAGAAAATACAGAACAGAGTAACATGTTAGCATGGAATTCAGGCATATTTTGGAGCCAGGAAGGCTTGCGTACATAGTGCACTGAAATTCATGCCGGGGGACAATCTCTAAGTCTTAAACCAGAAATACCCTTAAGTCTTCTTAGAACCAAACAATGTTTTAGCTTACCTAGTAGAGAGTGCCTGGCTTGAGCATTTTGCTCTTTTAAGAATATCTACACGGGGGGCTGAGCCCTGGTGGCGTAGTGGTTGTGCGTGGGACTGCAGCCCACTGTGTTGGAAGTTCAAATCCAGTAGCAAGGCTGGGCCTCCTACTCCCACCACTAGAGGGCAATGATGCCCCAAAAAACCAAAACCAAAAAAAAAAAGAATATCTACAGGGAATCAAATTGAGATTAGCTAGAACCTTAAGGGGCACTGGATGTGTGTTCCTGAGCTAGGAACTATGGGAAAAAGAAGGGGGAGAAAGATTGCACAACTGGAAGAATGTGATTGGTACCTGCAGGTATGGTTCAACTGGCCTATGGCCTATTCAATCTCAACTACTACAAAATGATTATAACGTCAAAGAGCAAACAAAAATGCATCTTGTTGCAACACTTCTTTAATTCATTTAAAGATATTTCCATTGCTTCCAGGACACTAATAAGGCAAGAAATGTTTTATTTCAAAAATTATATCATCTCTCAGACCTCTCTCTCTATTGGTTTTCTGCATCATGTCAGTGTGTTGTGTTCTTGTCTTGAGGCTGCAGGTTACCAACTATGTGGTCAGGATTCCCTCCACCCACCCCACCCCAAGTCAGAAGAAACCACTCCAGAGGATGGCACTGTAGCTACAACCGAAGGAGAGGGACATATCTGAGCAGAGCACACTGGATTCACCAAGGGGGGAAGGAAAACAGAATGAAGCACATCTGGCCCACCAAGTTCTGAGGACATTATTTCTGTTCAGGGAAGCCAATGCACAGAAAAGACCATAGGGCTGGCCTCACCATGAGACACAACATTCCTCACGGACCCATAGCACCAGGAGGGACAACACTAGAGACACACAGCGAGAACTGTGCCTGCCCTGAGCTCACGGTGCCAAAGTCAGACATGGGGCGTGTGCAACAGAGCAGCAAGGGGAGCAGAGCAATGAAGTCCCCAAAGAATACCAAAATCAGACTGCGGGGCCAGGGCGAGGTGGCCCACCAGGCTCAACCAGAAAACACTCGCAAAGGACAACAAATAAATCTTTAATTACTTATGCAGTTTGTTGTTGTTGATGCTGTTGCCTTTCCATTTTTGTTGTAGCTATTGTTTTATTTCTTATTCTCTAGTGTCACGGCAAATTGTTATCGCTGCATCTCTATCTGGAAGGGATAAGTGGGATAGATGAGTGAGAAAAGAGAACAGTGGGATGACAGTTCCGGGGAGACATGGGAGGGGGGAAGATGGGGCGGGGGAGGGGAAGAGTGGGTGTTGACAGGCCCGGGGACAAAGGAACAGCAAGTGACTGAACATCAATCGCGAGGAGGTATGGAGGTCTACAAGGACAGTGTAGCCACGAGGAATTCCTGAAACCCAAATGAAGGCTGAGCATGATAATGAGACAAGATGAAATGGAGGAGAGAACTAGGAGGCAAAGGGCATTTGTAGGGATCCAAACACAGGCATATACATATGCAAAAATATTTATATACGACACACGGGAAATAGGTCTGTGCACATATATTTATAAGGTCAATATTAAGTAAACACATGGACAATGAGCCCCTACTCAAGTACTCCCCCAATATGAGAACACCTTTTTCTAATAATTTGGCAGTCTGAAATGCTCACATTCCCAACACGATTGCTGAGGAAAAAGCAGATGCATAAGCAAACGTGGCAAAGAAAGCTGATAGGGGCACACTATCAAAAGATACAGTGTCTGGAGTCTTGAGATTATAAACAAGGCTTCAAGATAAACAACTGGCCCTCTAGCTGAGAAACAACAAAGCCCACACAGAAGAAGCATACCAGACTGTCCTGACAAGATCGCTGTAGACACAGAGGGTGAATAGGTAAATGTGGTGAAGAGAGCTGAAGGTACCCGGCTATCAAAAGATATAGCACCTCTGGTCTTAAAGACTTGACAATCATCTAGCTGAGAAACAACAAAGCCCACATGGAAGAAGCACACTAACCTTTCCAAACACAATTGCTGTAGACCAAGTGGATACAAAAGCCAAAGTGGCAAAGAAAGCTGATGGTTCCCGGCTATCAGGGGATGTAGAATCTGGGGCCTTGAAAGTTTGAAGATAAACAAGCAGTCATCAAGCCAAGAAGTGCACATGGAAGAAGTACAGCACCCTGGGTGATCACGATGTTGAGGGGATCAGGCATCCAAGAACAAAAAATCATATCATTGTGAATGAGGGGGAGTGCAGAGTGGGGACACAAAGTCCATCTGTGGGCAACTGGACAATCCCTCAGAGAAGGCCCGAGGAGGGGATGCGACAGTCAGGGTACAGTGTAGCGATAACCAAACATACAATGCTCCTCTAGTTCTTGAATACTCCCCCCTCCTCTCCCCCCACTACCATGATCTCAGTTCTACTTTACAAATCTGGCTGGACCAGAGGATGAACACTGGTACAGATAGGAACTGGAAACACAGGGAATCCAAGCCAGAGGAACCCTAAGGGACCAGTGGTGAGAGGGGCAGTAAGGAGGGTGGAGGGAAGGTGGGACAGAAAGGGAGAACAGATTGCAAGGAGCTACATACATATGGCCTCTTCCCTGGGGAATGAACAGCAGAGAAGTGGGTGAGGGGAGATGTTGTATGGTATCATATATGGCAAAATAATAGTAATTTATAAATTGTCAGGGGCTCATGGGGGGACAGGGAGGAAGGGGGGAAATGAGCAGCAGATACCAGGGGTTCGAGTGGAAGGCAAAAGTTTTGAGAACGATGATGGAAACAAATGTACAAAAGTGCTTGACACAATGAATGTATTTGTGGATTGTAATAAGAGTTGGACGAGCCCCCAATAAAATGGTTTTTAAAAAAATTATAACTTCAATGAAAAATTTTAGCCTTTTTAAAATTTGGAAATAAACGGGCTGAGCCCTGGTGGCATAATGGTTGTGCGTGGGACTGCGGCCCACTGGGACGGAGGTTCGATTCCAGCAGTGGGGCTGGGCCTCCCACTCCCACTGCTGAAGAGCAGTGATGCCTCCCACCCCCCCCCAAAAAAAGGAAATAAACATGTTTCATTATATATTAAACTATAGTTTTCCTATTTTATCTTTTAAAATGACAGTGATCATACTGTTTTCTATACAGTGGAAAATATTATTTCAAAGTATTAACCTTAGAAATAGGCAAACTATCTCAAATGTGAAAAGCTTCTCCATGAGTAGTCTAACAGGCATCAAGGTTTCCAAGAAGGAATGTGTGGGAGAGTCATGGGGGCTGTGCTTGTTTAGAACTAAACTTCCCAAACCCTAGTGCCCCAGTCAAGCACTCGACCATACAACCCATGGAAATTCCCCATCTTTCTGCTCCGATGAACTAACAGGAAAAAATTGTAATTTCAAATCAGAATAGAATAGAATACGAAATATAATGTCCACCATATACCCTTGTAACTAAAGGACCCAAAGAGATAAAAATGGGGCTCCTTGATTGAAGAGATGGAAGATGAGAACAGTGGGTAGGGTATCTGGGAAGCATTTCTATAAAGTTGCAAACAGATGAAAAGTTACGTAAAATAAGTATGGAATCTCAATGCGAGGTGTCCACTATATCTTATCATGTGAGGAAATAATACATTTAATCCTTATTTTGGTTTCTTTCTATTTTTCAGCCACATGGATTTGTGAACTTTTCTTATTCCATAAAAACTGGTGGAGCAAATACTAATTCATTTAAGCTTTCAGCACAGAACAAAAAACAGTGTGCTAGAAATATCAGCATGTGTTAGAACACAGCGGCACATTCTGGATAGCTGCCTAAACTCTTGTTGGATTTTCCTCCCCAAGTTAATGTTCACTTTGGCTCTTGGGAGATCAGTAACTGCCCCTGTGGATACTTTCTGAAATTGCACTAAAATATACAAAAATGTAGATTTGCCATTTTCACCATCTTGAACTATACAATTCAATGACATTTAATATGCTCTGGTGTTAAAGCAGTGCCTAGAATCATGATGCCAAAAGGAAGCCCAACGATCACTCATTAACTAATTATTTTTTAATTTTTTTTAAAAAGTACTGTATATGTATGTATGTATACATATATACGTCCCCTGCATCACTGCCCTGGTGGGAGTAGGAAGGCCAGTCTTGCCCCTGAAGAGCTGCTGCTGGATTTGAACCGTCAACCCTGTGGGCTGCAGTCTCGTGCACAACCACTGCACCACCAGGGCTCAGCTTAAGTAACTATTTCTATTCCTCTTCAAATCCCTCATAACTACTGTACTGATCTTTCTTGTCTCTATGGATATGCTTTTTCTGGAAATTTCATGCATATAGAATTATGCGTTGTGGGCTTTTGTGTTTGACTTCTTTTATAAAACAGAAAGTTTCCAAAGTTCATCAGTGTGTTAACATTCATCAGCGTTACTAGGAGGTACAAGTCCTTGAAGAGGTCTCATGCTTGCTTTAAAATAAAAATAGAGGCTCAAAAAAAAAAAAAATAGAGGATCAGTGGGAAAAAGGAAGGCCGTCACTGGAATGAAGGGACACATGGCAGCAAGACTGGGTCAGCCCTAGCAAGGATCACGTCGTCACTGCAGTACAAGGCAGTGATCCTAGAACTTCTGAGGTAATTTTGCTGATTCATTTGTCATATGATGAACATTGCTATTTCCACATTTTGGCTATTTAAAAAATATTTTTTCTGGGGTGGTCGTGGCACGGAGAAAGGGAATCAAGCAATAACAGGTATATGAAAGAATATTTTTGTAGGGGCTGAGCCCCGGGGGCGTAGTGGTTGAGTGCGGGACTGCAGCCCACGGGCTTGGTGGTTCAAATCCAGCAGCAGCTCTCTAGGAGCAAGGCTGGGCCTCCCACTCCCACCAGGAGGCAGTGATGCCCACCCCCC
Source organism: Nesogale talazaci (assembly GCA_004026705.1). NCBI lineage: Eukaryota > Metazoa > Chordata > Mammalia > Afrosoricida > Tenrecidae > Nesogale > Nesogale talazaci. Next base: position 82,354 of record PVJH01005083.1, on the reverse strand, counting down.
CCCGTCCCAAAAAATATTTTTGAATGCATTCCTTTCTTGAAACAAATGTCTTCATCTGCTCTTGATTTCGACTTCCTTATGATTTCTATTCCTTCTTGATATCGCCGATGCTCATTCCTCTTGGTCATGTTTGGACTTTCTATTGACCTGAGTAAAAATGTTTTCTTTGCATCCATTTCTTAAATGCTCTCAGAATGATGGGAAACACAAAAACAACGATGTGCTCCCCAATATATCGTTTTGATCCGATATTACCAACTGTTCATGTGGTGCATGACTTAACACCACATCAAATTTGTAGCACATTCTTCAATTTACAAAGTATTTAGCATCTCACTTGATTCTCACATTAACCTTGTGAAATAAGCAAAGCAGATCATTTTCTAAGTAAGAAAATTCAAGCAGACAGCTGGTGATTAGAAGGCATAAGGTAGGGCAAGGGCTAGATTTGGGTCCTCTGGGTGTAGTACAGAAAAAGCCCCAGTAGTGCTCATTATGTGTTTGTCTACAGAAAAGGTCAGTGTTGTGAATGGGCCAGCTGTTCTGCTGTTGAAAGATGAGTCCATTTGCGAATGATTGGAAATGTATGGGCAGTTCTACGCTGATCCAAAAGGGTTGCCATGAGTGAGCATTGCCTCGACAGCAAGGATGTTACATGGAGAGACCATCTAATAGTTTGCGTGACAACCAAGTATTTTTAGGACTTCTTTTCTTGCTACTCAATTTCATTTTGAGGTCTTTGAGATATAGACAACTGTATTCCTTCATTAACATTGATGACAGTGCCACATCTTACAGAAATTGTATTATAAATTATTTATCTTCTATTAGTAAGAGGAAATTCTGTTAATTTTTAAAATGAAAACTTAGGATGGAAAATAGGCAAAAGTGAATTAACATGCTCTCTTTAGTGAAAGGTTAACAGAAGCCCGAGAAGCACAGAAAGGGGATACAGATGCAAAATGGCACACTTGGCAGATCCAAGGTCAAGTCTGCAACAGTGACTCAGGAAGTAAACTGTAAAGGATACATGTGATAATGTTAGAGCCCAGAGCTTCACAGTAAGAGAAAAGGAAAACAGATCCAACATTGATGAAATAAAAACGACAAAATGAAAACTACAAAAAACGGAGGCACAACCAACAAAGCAGAACCATTTTACATGAATACAAGCAGCATTCTTATCTTGTTTGGGACTGCACCAGCACTCACAAAAATAGTCATCCATCAAAGAGTTGAGAGTCAACCAGCAGTACCTACAACTGTCACCTCACTAACTGACGGAGTTATATCACCTGCTCCAGTACCAATGGACCAATGACAGAAATACCAATACCCACGCAACCTGACCTCAGGTGCATAACAGCAATCAGAGCTTATGCTCATATCCCATCTTCAAGGAAAGTTTAAATAATTCATGAAAAAAAATCCTCTATCTTTAAAGTCCATTTTTCCAGGAAATGTTCAAAGCCCCCTATTATTAAATCCAATAATAGATGATGAGTAACACAATAGTACAGCCATGCTAGTGCCTGAATATATTGAATGAAACAGAATTACTCAATGAGATTGAACAATCAAACTCTATGTACTGGATTGTGTAAAATATGTTAATAAACTACGATTAAAAAATTTAAAAATCAAGGTGAAATAAACATTAAAATACACATTAAAAATAAATAAAATGGCAGTAAAATGATGTAGAAACAAGAGACAACTTCAAATCTCTCTTGCTAGCATTGGTGGTACAGTGGTGAGCATAGCTGCCTTCCAAATCTCTCTTGCTCCCATGTACAGAGAGAGAGGGGAGAGAGAACAAGTAGCACAAATAAAAGAAGAAAATGCAGCGTCAGAAAGTGCAGGGAAGGGTCTGAGCCCCGGTGGCGTTAAGTTGTTGAGTGCGGGACTGCAGCCCGTGGCCTTGGCGGTTCAAATGCAGCGGCGGCTCTCAGGAGCAGCACTGGAGTAGCGCCCATGACCACCAGAGGCAGTGATGCCCACACACAAAAAAAATTGTGGGCTGAGCCCCGGTGGCGTAGTGGTTGTGCGCGGGACTGCGGCCCACTGGGACGGGGGTTCAATTCCAGCAGTGGGGCTGGGCCTCCTGCTCCCACCACCGGAGAGCAGTGATTGCCCCCCACCCCCCAAAAGAAGAAAATGCATGGAAGACATTCTCTTGGAATTTCCTGATAAGTATCTCAAAAGAATGTATTTAGGTACCTTTGACAAATTGAGAAAAGTTCAAGGAAAATATAGACAAAATTCAACAATAAGTAATTAATTAAAATGCTGATATAATTGGAAGATCAGAAACCATACAAAAACAGCAAGGATAAATAGTAAATTTCAGAATTAGATAAAGCATTTGAAGAGCAAAGGACTATGACTGAATCAATAGACGATAGATTCAGCAAAATTGAAAACAAATATTAATTTCTTAAAGGAACAATCAGAAAAATGCATATCAGCCACCCACCAAAATATAAAGCCTATGAATTACAGGTGAAACTATCAGGAAGAATAGTTTGCATGTAAATGAAATTCCAAAACAGGAAGTGATAATAAAAGCATCAAAGAATCTGAAAGGTTTTTCAGAATACCATATTCTGAATATCACAAAATATATGTATTTGGAATGTTTGATGCACCCCAAATAGAGTAGACACCAAAAGAAAATCACCAACATATATGTCATAATCAAACTTTCCAAAACTAATCAGCAAGACAGAATCTTGAATGCAGCTAGGGAAAATTGAAAGAGTTAAAAAAAAAAAAAAGACTAAACTCTGATTTCTTGGTAGAAACCATGCAGACCAGAAGGTATTTGGATGGTTTATATAAAACACTAAATGAGAAAAAAATTACCAGCTGAGAATAATACAGCTTGCAAAATTGTTCCTCAAATGTTGTTGTGCCATTGAATCAGCTCCAACTCATATGGACCCCACGTACAATAGAATAAAGCAGTCCTCAGGTCTAATGGGGAAATTAAGGCACTCTCCAAAAGAAAGAAGGAAAGTTTAAATAAAGATATGCTAACGTAAGTGCTTCGGAGGAAAACTGAAAATGACGGGCATAATCAGATATTTAAGCATATAATAATATCACGTGGAAATCAACAGATATATAGAACATAATGTACACCTTACAAGGATAGGTGAGCCTGTGTGATCACGAGGTGGTGAAAGGATCCAGTGACAGGCATCAAAGAGCTAACATGATATTATTATTAATGAGGGGGAGTACAGATTGGGAGCCCAAAACCCATCAATAGGTGAAGTGACATCCTCTTGCAGAGGGGTTACAAGGAGGAGATGAGCCAGTTAAGATACAGGGTAGTAGCAATGAAATATGCAACCTTCCTCATATGCTGCCTCCCACCCACTCTCATGACCCCAATTCTACCACATAAATCCAGCTAGACCAGGAGAAGTACAGTGCAGTTGGGAACATGGGAAATTTAGGATAGATGATCCCTCAAGACTAGTAATAAGAGTGGCAATACCAAGAGGGTTGAGGGATGGTGGAAAAGAAAGGGAGAACCAACTTCAGGGATCTACACATAGCCTCCTGTCTGGAACACGGACAACAGGGAAGTGAGTGTTGGGACACATTGGACAGTGTACAATATGAAAATAATAACAATTTGTAAATCACTAAGGGTCCAAGGGAGAGGGAGTAGGAAGGGAAATATAGGGAGTTGATACAGGGGCCTTGGAAAGAGGGAAGATGTTTTGTGAGTGATGATGGCAACAAGTGTGTAAATGTGGCCTGCATACAATTGATGTTTGTATGGATTGTGATGGTAGTTGTATGAGCCCCCAATAAAATGATTCATTAAAAAAATTAAAAATAAAAAGGACAGGAGAAGGAGGAACTTATACCAAGGGCTCAAGTTGAAATGAATATGGTAATATGTGTACAAGTATGCTTGATACAAATGATGTATTGAATGTTATGAGCTGTAAGAGCCCCCAGTAAAACAACTGAAAAAAAAAAAGAAATAAGGAACTCAAGGCATCAATTTGTAAATGACGACAGCTACAAAACAAAAACGGAGGGCTGAGCCTCGGTGGCATAAGTGGTTGAATGCGGGACTGCGGCCCGCGAGCTTGTGGGTTCAAATCCAGTGGGGGCTCTCAGGAGCAGCGCTGGGTAGCTCCCATGACCACCAGAGGGCAGTAATGCAAAAAAAAAGGGAGGGGGGAGCCTAAAGGATGTAATTCTACAAGTTCCACATGTACAAGAGGTTAGTAATAGAATGAATTGTTTCAAACTTGAGAAAACAAAAGTAGTACCAAAAAAACAAACATTTCATATCAAAATAAAGTCAAGAAAAATCAGTCTTCATAAACTAAAACAGCAGTGAAGGAAATGATAAAAATCCATGAAAAAATTAATTCAGCACAGATAAACACAAGGAAAAAAATTGACAAAACACAGAGATTAAATGCCTATCAAAAAATAACAGACTATAAATTGATTAAATGCAATATGCAAGAGACAGATAAGAAAACATGACTCATAAGTATGCTAGCTACAAGAGATATATACAAAGAGGAAAATAAAAACATAAAGCAAATGGCAACATAAAATAGCAGTAGTAGCTGTATTAATTTACAATAAAATAGACATAAAAATATCATAGAAATCCTCTTTGGTATGTAACTTTCTAGCCCCGCTACCCTTGACATTTAATAAGAGTGGGATATCAGTAACCAAGCAACATAGGGTATAATGAAAAATAAACCCTGCTTGGTAAATTGCTATGAGCTGAAAGATAGTGTGGGTAGGACAATAGACACATGGTCTATAGTCGATAGACAATAGACACATGGTCTATAGTGTTGGCCTTGTGAACTTTAACCTTTCTCTTTCAGTAGTCTCTAGATTAGTGATACTCAATCTGTGGGGATCAAACGATCCTCTCACAGGGGTCACCGAAGACCATAAGAAAACTAGTGGATATTTCACAATATATAGTTACATATTATTTTGTGATTAATCACTAGGCTTTCAATTTGTAACAAAGAAAATACATCCCACACTTCAGATATTTACATTACAATTCGTAACAGTAACAAAATCACAATTAGGAAGTGGCAATGAAATTAATATTATGGTTGAGGTTCATTACATGAGGCGGTCGCAGCACTAGGAAAGTTGAGAACCATTGTGCTAGATGCTGTAAAGTTTCGTGGTTCCAGTCCACATACTGGTAGGTTGGAGAAAAGGCATTGACAATTTACTTCTGTGGCGGGCCCCCCGTGGCGTAAGTGGTTGAGTGCGGGACGGGTTTGACGGTTCAACTCCAGCGGCGGCTCTCAGGAGCAGCACTGGGTAGCTCCCACGACTACCAGGGGGCAGTGATGGCAAAAAATTTACTGTTAAAATATCAGCCTATGAAATAAACAGGATCGCCATCAGTTGAAGTGGACTTAATTGTAACTGGTTTGGGGCTCTCTGCAAGGCCCAGGAAATAGAAACTACTGTCATGAAATATTATTCATGTGGGAATATTATTCATGTGGGTTTGAGGCTTCTAAGTTAAAATGATTCTCTTACTCAGTCTTGGCTCACTCTTGCACAACTCATATGTTACATGGTATGGTGGGACTGTAGTGGGGTTGGGAAGGAACAAAATGGTCTTGAGACTGCTGGAGACTCTTCTTGAAGAGAGACAGATGATAGGGGCATGGTTATGCTTCCATTCTTTCAACTGCTTGCTGTCTAATGAGCTTTCATTAATCAATTGACTAGTGTTGCAAAACGCATGCAAATGATTACTAGTATTGTGGTACATGCTAATTAAGGCTTTTGTACAAAAGGTTTTAGGAATTTCAGGTGCAACAGTTATTACTTTGTAAATGGTGCTATCAAAAATGCTTGGTATGCAATCTGAACAACTTTCTCTTTGTTACAGCTGAACTGATCTTCCTATAATTTTACATCATGATAATTACAAGAAAATCTTGTAGTTAGAAGTCAATAGTGCATGAAGTCTGAAGTATATATTGAGAACAATGAAATAAAGATTGGAAAAGATCTATAAAGGTAATGAAAGAAATCATTAACTGTATCAAATCATAATTTTGATTTTTGTGGTCTATGTTTCTAGATAGCCATCTTCTATTCTTTTCCAAAAGTACAATGAAACTACCTCATATACATCTTTCTAAAGTCACAAACAAAAAAGACCAAGAAACTAAAATGTATCCTAAATAGACACATTCAACTGTATCTATAATCATTATTCAAATATGTTCCCATTTTACAGGTAATATTGCAGTGACTCACTTAGATATAAAAAAATTAGATTGCTCTCATATCCTGACCCATAATTAATTTACTTTTCTGAATCATTAATTTAGCAAATATCTGTCATGTACCAACGAAGGACATAATAGTGAAAAACTAGTTAATATTTGATATAGTTTCAGTGAATACTATTGGCCATGAAACCCTGAAAAATAACTATTAGTACTCAATGGACCCTATTACAGTTTAGGAGTTGTGATAGGTAGGTTTATTGTGCTATCCTGGCCAATAGGAACATGTGGGATTAAAAAGGTCACAAGCTCATTAGAAGTCAAAGAGATAAATGGCTCACGCACTCTCTGTGCCTCTCTCTCTTGCTCTCTGATGATTGGACCAGTGACTGGCTGTCTTATGAGTTCTCTGCCTCAACTTGTGAGCTGCAGTTGGAATCACATGTGATGGTAGTGGATTACACAATTCTGAGATGCTCAGTCTTATCTTTGAAGCTATCAGGATAACTGCCAATGGGTTCTTTATTATTAAGAGATCATTTTCTTGGGGGTTCTTACAACTCATTACAATTCATATATTGACTGCATCAGGAATATTTCTACTTATGTTGCCATCACTCATTTCTAGACATTTACATTCTCTTGAGCCTTTAGTATCACCTCTCCTTCTCTCCCCCCCACCCTAGTGACCCCTTGATAGATTATGAATTATTATTATTTTCATATCTCACATGACCACTGTCTCCCTTCCCCCATGATTTCTGTTGTTCCTCCACCTGGTGGAGTGTGGTTATGTGTCAATCATTGCAATAGGTTCCCCCTTTCTTTCCCCGTCTTGTCTTTCTGGCATCACTATTCCCATTCCTGTTCCTGAATTCCATCTCGTTAGCTCCCGTCTCTTTTCTATATACCTCTGTAGATGCTCCGGTTTAGTCCGAATTGAGAAGCAGCACTGGGGTCATGGTAGGGGGGTGTTGAGGAAGCCTCAAGGAACCAGGGACATAATGTGTGTTTCATCAGTGCTTTACCTCACCCTGCTTGACCCATCCCATTCCCATGACTCCTCTGTGGGGTTGGGGATGTGTGTTAGGTTCCACAGGTAAACAAGTAAAGATACTGATCCCACTACAAATAGAAGTTAGTGCTGTATTGTGTGCAGGCATCCCATTTCAGTGCCAGAACTTTGCATCACCATGTGAACACAAAATGCAAAAAAAATACTACAAGGTGACTAAAGCAAATTCATTGCCTAGTGGGCCTTCTTTTTAAAAAAAAAAAAACATTTTATTGGGGGTTCATACAACTCTTTCCACAATCAATACATACATCTCTTGTAAGCAAACCACATTTCTATATAGACAAGAGATTTCAATAAAAAAAAAGGGAAAATAGTTTAAAATAAATCTTGGATCACACAAGAAGCCCTTGTTAAAAGATTTGAAAGAATCAGAACAGTAAAAATGGGAGAGAAAATTTAAAAGAATGATGATGTGATCATGGTTTTAGATGAAACTAATTTGTCAATAAAATAAATCCAAATGGCACTAGGAAAAACGCAGATGGATATTTATAAACTGAGTCTGTTTATGACCCTACTAAAATTCAAATCTCATATTATTACAGCAGAACTACAACTCTGAACATGATTCATTTTTCTTTCCTGTAAGAATGTCTGTAACTGCACGTTCTGTTACATCATAAAACTACAAGCATTTTTGTAACTGTAGTGTGATTATGGAAAATAAAGCACCACTTTCACTGGTCATTACAAGACTCTGCCCTTAATTTAAGTGGATTCATTTTTTAAAGTGGATTTATTTTTAATGTTTTCCTTTTTCCATGCATTTTAATTGATAATGACTTCTTCCTAAATGGCTTCTTCACACCAGTCAGGCTGTGGATTAAATATGGCAAAAGGGACCTTGCTTACTTCATTTGAGAGGGCAGAACTGCAGAGTCAAAGGTGGTGGTTCCATCCTGGTCACTGGAGAATTGACTTGCTCCCCTGTGCTTCACTGTGCATTCTAGGCAGGTCTCTTTCTATATCCTATATGCTTGGTGTCCAAGTAATTGGGAGGCACACGCTGTTTACAACAAACTAATTATCATTGAAGTGATATTGCCCCATGAACACAATGCAAGAATCTATGCCAAGCCCTGAATTATTTGCGTTCTGACAGGTTTCACCAATAGAACTCAGGCAGTTTCCCAGTCTTCACTAAGCAGCTTATCCCCTTACTTGCATTGATTAAGTATGAGACCACACTTCCTTAATAGTTTCTGTAAGTCGTTTTCTCCATTGAAAGTAGACATTGGAACTTAAACTCTCATTTTTGAAAACACCGTGTTCATAAAACTGCACTCATTTTTTTAAAATTACATCTCATTCCTTCCCAAACTGTCTTCCTGTGCGTTGTCAGAGAGTAAAGTCCAAGTCATGGTGACCCTTGTGCTACAGACGAGAACTGTGCCACACAGCGGTCTTGGCTATGAGCTTCACAAAAGCAGATCCGCAGCCCCTCTCTTTTTAAATATCTTGGGAGTTCACAGTGCCAGACTTCCAGTTAGCAGTCAAGCTCAAATCTATAAACATCTTAATATATGAGGAAATATTGTTTATTAATGCTACTGAAATTTTATTTTATTCAGATTGATTTGACTTTTCCTAATCACAAAATACAAAACACAAAACAACTGTACTGGTGCTTAAATAGTTTAAGTTAAAGCATTCCTTTTCTTTTTTTAATCGTTTTATTGGGGGCTCACACAACTCTTATCACAGTCCGTACATACATTCGTTGTACATTTGATACCATCATCCTTCTCAAAACATTTGCTTTCCACTTAAGCCCTTGGTATTAGCTCCTTTTTCCACTCTCTCCCCGATCCCCTCCTCCTACATGGACCCTTGATAATTTATAAATTATTATTATTTTGTCATATTGTACACTGTCCGAAGTCTCTCTTCACCCACTTCCCTGTTGTTCGTACCCCAGAGAGGAGGCTATATGTAGATCCTTGTAATCAATTCCCCTTTTCTACCCCACCTTCTGTCCACCCTCCCGGTATCACTCCTTTCACCACTGATCCTAAAAGGATCATATGTCCTGGATTCCCCATGTTCCCGGTTTCTATCTGGGCAGTTAAAGCATTTCTTTATGGTATTTCTTCATCATTCCTCCCTAGGGAATCAGGAGATGTAGCCTTCATGGGTGAAAAATTCAGAAATGAAAAATCCTTAAGGCAAAATTAACAAATTCTATTACCCATAAGGATTTTTCCAAGTTTCCTCCCCTCCCTTTCGACTCCACACTCAATTATTTCCTTTCTCTTTAGATCGCACTGAGGTTATGGAATTGTCTCCATATTATCTTTGGGGCACTTTCCTTTACAGTACCAACCACAGGAACAGCAGGTGGAGAACCAAAAATATAACCACAGGCCAGTTAAAATATGATGGACTTGGTGAAAAGTGGCAAAGAGGTTTAATTTGATTAGTTAGAAGAGGCACTTCTGACTTTGTATGTGTCCAATAGTTTTCCGTCAATGTTTCAGACAATCATGAAACTCCATCCTTTTCAAAGGGCGAAAGAGAAATGATTTGGCAAACATTTCTTTTCCTCACCCTTTGCCACTTTAAAATGGAAGGATTCTGGGTCCTTGATGCTAACCAAATGTCATTTACACTTGGTTGGCATGGGACAACTGGGACACGAAAACAGGGAATGCTTGTTCCATTTCCATGGAAACTAGTCACCAACTGGTGAAAACAAGGTAGACTGAGCTTTTGACGGAGAATGTCAGAATGCTCACTGTTTCGACACTGCTCTTGCCTCGGGGACGAGGGCAGAGTCGACTCTCGGGGACACAGAGCTGTCCCTGTGGGTAAACAATTCCCTACTGCTGTTACACAACTGTCCAAATTCCCATGGAGCTCTCTCTTGTTCTTCTTTGAAAAGAAAAGAAATTGTGATATACGTTCAGTGTATACCAAACAACTGCAATCTAGTCAATACCTAAAACATGTCACAAAATATGAAGAAATGTTTTAAAGACTCTTCATAGACAAACAAAAATCTTAAGAGTGATTAGGTTTGCTGCTCTTCTATGTCCTCTTAATGAATGCATGTGGAAAGAAATGTGGTGACTTCCAAAGAAAAGTGGCCAAGAACAGTTTTTGTTATTTTCTTAAAGAGATTTAGAAGGACTATTCCGTTTTTTGAAACTCAACTTTGAGGATTAGACTTAGAGAAAAAAAAATCAACTTTGACAAAGAGAACATCATTTCATAGCTTTAAACTTATTATGCCTTTCCAATTTTCCAAGTGAAGCTCAGATTCCTCTTAATGCTGCTCCTGCCCAGATCCAGATCTCATTGCCGGTTCTGACTGACAGCCGCCCTGTGCACAGCAGAAGAGAACACTGGTCCTTCCTGCGCTGTGCTGATAGTCCCGGTGGAGTCTGCTAGTGCAGCCAAAACAGAGACACCGCCCCCGTATGCAAAATCCACTAAATACACATACACACACAATACAAATATTCTCAACTCTGTGGAAATAATTTCCCCAAGCAAACAAGTGCAAAGAACGGCTGTGATTCATTTAACTTACAACTCTGTCAACAGTTACCAGTGTTCTTGATGACAAAGTCTAGGCTATCTGGGGCACCAAGAATGATTACATAGGCTAGGCAGACCTATATTTTCAACATTCAGAATGAACTATCTGTCATTTTCACCGCAAAGCCTAGGTAGCCTTTTTCTCTGTTTTATGTACAGGAGCCAGATATGTCCCCAATGGAAATATTATTTGTCCAGAGTCACTCCTTGCAGTCTTTTAACTTGCTTTCCACTTAGATTTTCATATTCGCAGTTGTTCTGCTCAGACGCACTTCTTTTACCTAGCTTGTTAAAAACCACCCCCGTGGCTATTTTTGATCTCGTTTACTTGCAATAGTAAGAGATAACTATTTGGGATAATGTCTGATTTCAACTATATTTCTCTATGTGCAGCCCTTCTGTGACTTTTATTTATATATATAATATACAGCCTATATTATATAAAATAATCTCAGGCAGTTACAGTGAAATCTGAAGCTGCCTCTGAACTGGCCTCTTTCTGATTTGCTTTTTTCCCCCCTATTTATTTATGGCATTTAAGTAGGTGCCACCCACAGTGATTAAGGCTAACCAAAGTGTCAGAGGTTTGAACTGCGACAGGAAGATGTATAATCTGCTTCCATAAAGATTACCATGCTGCCATCCAGTCGATTCCGACTTTATGAGAGAGAGAGAACTGTCCCATGGGTTTTCCGATGCTGTACTCTTTATAGAAGCAGACTGCCATATCACTCTCCTGAAGAGGGGCTGTTGAGTTTGAACTGCTGACTTGCTGTTAGCAAGCAGGTGAGAGTGCTAAGGCACCCACCTGAGCTTCTTTCCTTAAGGTTACCGCCATGGAAACCATCTATGGCAGTTCTACTCAGTCTGGGATCACTATGAACTGGAATCAATTCAGCAGCTGGTGTTTGATCGTGCTATTCAAGAAAGCTGACCTTAATTTATAAGACCAAATTTAAAGTTAATAAATAAGAATATATAATAATAATGTAAAAGAGAATGAGGACATAAAAACATACAAAGTGAATTCTATTAAACATATCTGCTAATAGACAGATAGGGAGTGTTATCCTCTCCCTCCTCCCAGGTTTTTAATTCTCGGTGGCATCGATTTACACTTGCAGTTTTTGAGTAACTAGTCAAATTAAACATTGCCACCCCAGGTGGTACAAAGCTTTGTTTCCTGTATAACGTGGGAAGGAGCCCTGGTGGCATGGTAGAGTGAGTGCTGGGCGTCTAACCACAAAGTTAGTTCCAATGTAGGTTTGCTCTGAGTGGAATCAACTTGAAGACAGTGAATTTTGATTCGTGTGTGTGTGTGCGCATGCGTGTAGGGTTATTTTGATGGATAATGCCTAGTATTCTAATAGCTTAGCAATTACTTCCATTTTATTAATCACTAATAACATGTGCCGAACCTATTTTATCCAACATATTTGTTTTGGAGCTCATACCCTTTGATTTATTTCTCTGTTAAGTAAAACCAACATACAACCAGTGGAAAGGGAAAAACCTAAAAATAAGGTTAATGAATTCAGATTAATCCATTCAGGTAGTTAAAAATAAAAAAATCAATGTTAATGAACACAGTCCTCTATTACTTATAATGTTTCCTTCCCATGCAAAGTGCCCTCTGTCTGGAAAATTCCGAACATGCATTTTGTAGGCCCTGTTTATTCGTACTCAGCCTAGCACGCACATTGTAATACCAAATCCCAGGGCTCCACTTGAACTGCCAGCCTCCTGCTTTTCATCTCTATGAGGCTGCAACCCAGGCCACCGGCGACCCTCACTGCTGACCTCTTTCCCAGCATGCACTGCAGGGCAAGGGAAGGCCATATCAAGGTACATGTATCATCAACGACTCAGGAGCCACTTTGCGGTGTCCAGCTTCCCTGACACTCCAATTGTACAGGAGCAGGGATGAGTGCGTCTGTTTCGAGCAAGAAAACACTCTCTTACAAGGTAGTCTGTGCAAAACAAAGCTGGTTATTTTGGTTTTGTTTTTCAGTTGCTCAGACTTTCAGGCATTTATAAAATCAGGCAAATCACTCACTATATAGAAATTTAGAAAATGAAAACTAGCAGTAAGGAAATTTTTAGGTAATCATTCAGAGTAAGAACAACTAAGCTTCAAAAAAATTAATTAATTAAAGAATAAGAACAACTCAAAGTCCATTTAAAACTCATCTTTCTGCCATTACAAACTGCCATCGACTGATAGTGACCATATAGGAGAGGGTAGTCCACTGCCCCAGGAGTTTCTGAGACTGTACCTCTTTAAGAATAAATAATCATTACATGGCCAGGGCTCTTTCCGCCTTAGATTTGTCGTCTTTGAATGTGTGCACTTTGCATTGCAGGGTTTTTTCCCTCCTCGTTTTCTCAAAAGTGAAAAAAGGAGTAATGAACCTGTTCCACAGCATGGGCTCAGCGCTTACCAGGTCACTCTCCACCCTGAAATATCAACCTATTTTTAATATTCCCCAAGCATGATCGAAGGAGACTAGGTGGCATAGAGGGCTACATGCTTAGCAGCGAACCTTTCGAAAGGTCAGCAGCTTGAAACTGTCAGCTGCTCCCTGTGAGAAAGATGAGGTTTGCTACCCCCCTAAAGAGTTACAGTCTTGGAAACTCACAGAGGCTGTTCTATCCGGTCCTTGTAGGGATTGCTGTGAGTTAAGACTTGACTATTGAATCACCGTGAGTTTGGTTTGGGAAATAGGGTAAAATGCTAACAACCTAAGCGTGGACCTGCTGCCTAGTGTTCACAGGCTCCAGCAGGAGCTAAACATGATGTTTTCCAAACCCTGAAACCAAGGAGGTTAATTCCTACTCAAAGTGAGCAAAGGACCCCCTGTGGGCTTTTGAGACTGCAAATCTTTACCAGAAAGACTGCTGGTCTTTCTCCCTCAGAGTGACTGGTGCAGTCAAATTTCGGGCTTCACGTTTAGCAGTCAAGTGCACAGCCCACAACACAGTGATGGGGTCCTTTTGAGACAGCTCTATAAAATCTTTGCCCTCCGTCAACAAAATCTGGTCATGGCCACACAGGGTTTTAAGAGAGAGAAAAACCTGGAAGCATGGTCAGATTTGGGTGTAAGATAAAAGAGCGCCTCTGGGGAAAGTGAAACATTTCTGGCTATTCCTCTTTAACAAAAAAAACAAAAAGCAAAAAAAATGACAAGGTAAAGTAGAAGATGCCTCCCAGTCTTTCCAAGGTTTGAAATGAGTTCCTGAATAAGAAGTACATCTTCAGCCCTGACAGAGAGACAAGCTCTCCATCATGACTGTGCCTGTCGCACAACTCCCATCCCAGGCCCACCTCGAAAGTTTCACCTCGTCAACTGTGGACGTGGCATCCCCACCCCTCCGACAGATCATCCAGTCCGAATCCCTGTGTCCTGCAGTAATGGTTCAGAGCCATGTGGGTGCTTTCACGCTCTTTTTCAGAAACAGAACTTCTAATGTCAAATGCAATACATGCATCTATTATGCACGACAGATTTCTCTCTCTCTTTTTAATGAGTGAAATTGTTTTGTTTTTTGAGGAAGAAGAAGCCACACCATTTCACACCACCTCTTGAAGGATCCATGGCCTGTGAGGCCCAAACAGACTCCAGGTTTCAGGATACATTTTGGGGAAACTTGATCTGCAAATCACATCCTGCCTAGTGGTTTATCTTCACGCTATTGTTTACATGAGGGATCAGCATTAAATCCTTAGTTTGATTTTTAAGGAACAGCTAAAACATAGTGCTATGCTCATAAGAGTTATTTTTAAAAATATGTGCTTTCTTAACAAACCTACATACCACAATAAAGACAAAACAACTTGTTTCCATGAATTTAAAGTACTTATTGTCTATGAATCCTATATTCAAGAGTATCTAGCATTTTGCTGAACTTGAAGTTTATTAGGTGATAAAAAAATTGGAAATTTAAAAATTCATTTTAATATAGAATTTTAATATAGTAATTTTAAAATTCATTTTAATACAGTCATGTGACCTTGTCTTTCCTTCTAGGGTCTCCCTTTGTAAAGAGGAGTTGAGCTTGTTAGCTGCTGATATGTTGGCCTCTGACTTCATAGACAAAAGAACCAACACTGGTCAGGCCGGTAGCATGCCCAGGAATGGATGCAGACAGGACTGCTGTGATCCTAGAAGGTTTTCACTGGCTGATTTACAGGAGCAAATTACTAGATCTTTCCTACTAGCCCCCCTCCACACCAACGCACACTGTCATAGAGTAGATCTTAGTCACTTGGTCATAATCTGGAAGATCCAATGAAACCCGTTCAGTTTGAGCCACAATGAGCCCCAGTTGAATGGTGCATGGGGGACACTAGCCAGAAAACAAACCTGATGACCCCTCCCAAGAGTAGACGAGAATTCTACCACTGACCCACCCAGACAGAATTCTGTAAACAAGGGTGTGCCAAAATTGGAAGTAAAATTCAAGTTCTCAACAGCTGCCGCTGACTGAGTTACACAGAAAAAGAATTTATTAAGAGTGTACTGAATAACTAATGTGGAGGGTAATAAAGATCAAGGAAAAGCATAACTGTTAGGAGAAAGTGAGGAAGCAAGGGGGAGCACATCTAACCTTTTGTTTAGCTATGCTAAGCTGTACAGGTGCTGCTCATTATTAGCATCTAGACTGAATAACTTCTGTCTGGGACTGATCCCGGAGCAAGGGAGGCTGGGTAACCAAGAGACCCACTGTCACTAAGCCAGTCCCCATTCATTGAGACCGGATACAGAGTTTTGGAAATTGTAAATTGTAGAGGAGCAAGCTACCTCCTCTCTCTCCTTTACAGGAGTTGCTAAGTTTGAAGCACCAGCCTTTCAAATTGCAGCCTGATGGTGACCTGGCAGTTCGACCAATAGCTGGTGATTTCCCCTGTCTTCTTGAAGAACAGTCTTTCCTCTACCTCGATGTGAAAAATAAACTCAGACAGGGAGAGAACAAAACCATTTTATACACTAGTTGTCCGAATTTTTAAGGTGAAAATATAGTGCAAATGCTTTATAATATGTAAAGGTCTTCATAAATTGTGATTCGTAGTAAATGGAAGCTCCATGTGTGAGAAGATGGGATTCAATATGCCTTGGAAGCGCTAATGCTACTTATGGGAATTATAAGACTTACTTTCTTTTTTGTGGTTTCTCATTAGAAATATATACTGACCCTGCTGAACCCTATTTTGACTGCTCAGTTTATAGCCCAAGGCAAATATAATCAAGCTCTCCCCCACCCCTTTGGGGGTTTGGAGCTGGGCGAAACTACTCCCTCTACTCACCTCAAATCATACACCAAGCTTCCTACAGTTATAGAATTGTTTATAGGCAACCCAAATAAGCAATTTATATAGACTGTGGTTTAAAAATTATTATATAGACATAGTAATAACTTTCAAGTACAAATAACAGGCAGTGTTTGCCCATATTTCAGAATAAGGACATTTTTCGTAGTGTTTTGCTCCGTATATTCCCCAATATATAAAAAGGCTATTCAATTTCATTAAACTTATCTTTTAAAATGTTATTTGGGTTAAAAAATGCTGTTTGGGTCTCCTTACTTTATAGACACTCTCCTACTTCAATCCAAATGTAAGTCTTAGAAATCTATGTGTGTGTGATATTCACAGAAATTTCATAAATATGTAAACCTTTTAAGAAAAACAGTAATGTGAATGCAAAATATCAGTAACATCCTTAAATGATGTTTGCTTTTTAGCTTAAGAAGGATGATCTCCTTAATCAAAGACAGGGATAAAGCATGATCTAACAGATACAAAAAAAGCTATAAGATATTTGTGTCAAACAATATGAATTAAACATGAATTATTATCCCTTCTAATTGAAGTAATTTTTACAATGGGGATTATAACAAAAGCTCATAGAAAAATAATGAGAAAATTACATGGAGACAGACGGAATATATAAATACTGTGTACAAACATAAAATATAAAAGAAAGAACATCCATATCATTCAAAATGTTTTACCCAATACCTCCCCCTATAGTCATAGCAGTTATAGCAGTCTCAACAAAAATGACTGAAGATCCCAACAAACATACCAGTGAGAGGGACTTTGTGCCTACCCTGCTGTGCCACCCTCATAATATGCCCTGAAAAGGGCCCAGAAGTGACCCTCAATTGTGTGGCATTTCTACACTAAGAAAAGGAAATAAAAGAACAGAAGTGACCATGGCAGGGGCCTCCATGGCTACAACAAATGCGTGATTATGGTGGTTAGGGAGTCACTTCCAGCAGTTACAGAGATGAACTTGACACTCGGGGGGGGGGGGGTTTGTTTGGCATCCTCTGGAATAAAATTTTAACAACGTTAGATCCCCTCATACATTGTGTGACTCATGAGATGGGTGATTAAAAGACCCCGCCAGATCACGTCATTCTGTTTCAGATACATGGTTCAATATTTCCCATTGTACTGGAAAACAGTAAAGAGGCATGCTGTTCTTTGGGGAAGGAAAACAATTTATGAAAGGGTCTGACATCCAATAAAATTAACAGCCCGGGGCACAATTAAATTTGATGGTATGCATATTCCAGTCAAATCTTAGTGCAAATTATAGTGACTGCTTCTAAGACAGGGAGTTGTAAGGACAAATGTGTGCAACATTCTATTGTATATGATGTGCCTGTGGGGAGACGAAGCTATCAGGGTGTGTGGGGAAAGGGATATGTGATAACAAGGTACAGACAGAGCTGCCCGGGAAGGGAAGAAAGCAATTTGATCCTAGAAAGGAGGGTGGGGCTGGAGTATGAAAAGAGGATAAGCCTCTGGAGGAGGAAGAGACAAAAGACAAACAAATGGTCACACACAAATCTTCCTCAGTCAGTGAATCTCAGCAGAGGGTGTCACCAAAAGGGTTAACTGCAATTCATGCAAATTTAAATGCATTTACTTGCATATGCAAATTGCATGCAGAACAAGTATGGCTATCTAAAAATAGGAAGAGGTGAACTTTTCTAACAAAGGACATTCTTTTCTAAATGTCATGCACTTTGGCCTGGACTAAAAGCAGAGAATTCAGAGCAAAAGGCTGGAAAAGCTCAAGTGGGCTAGAACTCTTCTTCGTCCCTTTAATGGTGCAACCAGTTCAGCAGCAGTAAAGGGACAGAAAGCTAGAAGCGACCCAGAGATGCCCAGCACTAAGGGCTGGTGAGCTGCTTTAAAGAACCCAGCCATTGACAAGGCGATGGAGCACAGATCAGCCTGACAAAACTGGGGTCTCCATGAATTGCAATCAACGTGATGGCAACTGGCTTGGATTGCTGCCTTTTGTAGGCCAGAGAACCCTCCATAATTTTCCAAAGCATGGGTATGTGCTCAAGAAGCTTTCTGGGTTAAGCCCCAGTGGCGCAGTGGTTGGGGGCGGGACTGCAGCCCACAGGGTTGGCGGTTCAAATCCAGCAGCAGCTCTCCTGGAGCAAGGCTGGGCTTCCTACTCCCACCAGGGCAGAGATGCCACACACAACAAAAAACAGAAGATTTCTGATTTCCAGTCTCTCCCTGTTGGACTCAGGTGATAGATCTCATGGAGAATTTTTCTTTCACAGCCCATATTATCAGTGTTCCCCAAAGTTGCCATTTATGTGCATAATCAGAAAATGTCTCTAAGTTTTTGTGCTTTGAGACCCAAATCAATGCATATCCCCTAAATACAAGAATCAAATCAAAACATTATCTATCAAATTAATATCCTTGGGCTGAGCCCCGGTGGTGTAGTGGTTGAGTGCGGGTCTGCGGCCCACTGGCTTGGCAGTTCAAATCCAGCAGCAGCTCTCCAGGAGCAAGGCTGGGCCTCCCAGTCCCACCAGAGGGCAGTGATGCCCCAACCCCCCCCCCAAAAAAAAAAAAACAAAAAAAAATTAATATCCTTGATAATAGTACTTTTAACAGATTTAACAGTGGTACTTGAATATAATTTTCAAAAACCTTTTACTCACCTTATGGCTAGATTATACTCACTGCAGTTTAAAATTTAAAATGTCAATACATATAGGCAGAATTGTTGTAAGATCTGAGATCCAAGCTCCAGTTCCTCTAGGCAAACTCCAATCAGAGCTCACTATGCCTCTTTCTCTCTGACTTTTCAGAGCCCTGGGTGGTACAAATGGCTATAAATCTTGGTTGCTAATAGAGAAGAGAAGGGTTGAA
Source organism: Nesogale talazaci (assembly GCA_004026705.1). Classification (NCBI taxonomy): domain Eukaryota; kingdom Metazoa; phylum Chordata; class Mammalia; order Afrosoricida; family Tenrecidae; genus Nesogale; species Nesogale talazaci. The sequence continues at coordinate 63,273 of PVJH01005083.1, read as the reverse complement.
TGTTCGCACCTACCTAGATGCACCTCAGAGTAAAAACCTGGGGCTGTAGTGCAGAAAAATCCTGTGGGGCACAGCTCTCCTCTGACAGACACAGGGTGGCCATGAGGCACAGAACTAATGGCTTATAAAGCTTGCCCAGTCTGGTACTGCCTTGACTAGGGAGTCTCTGGCTAAGGAACACCAGGGTGGCTGACTTCTCCACCAAACTCTAAATAAATAGCTTATGTTCTGATTTGGGTGGTCTTCATTTTATTCCAAGGAAAAATAGTATTGTGACGTCAAGATTTTGAAAGTCGTTTTCTGTAATAAATCATCTTTGTTGTTTGTGCAGAATTACATGTACAGACACTGTTGGCAATCTTTGGGTAACAGCCTCACTTGGTCCAGGCAGGCTATTCATACTTAGTGAACACAATGCTGTAGCCCTGTGGTGATGATGAACAGTGTTCCGGAGGTAGTAAACTTGCTGCAACATATGCTCAGCACAAGGAATTAATTTCTCAGCTACTTGGCCACAGCTTAATTTAGCAATGCAGTTGGATAAATGCTGTGGCAGTGAATGAGCTGAAGTTCTGACTCCACCACTCTGTAGCATGAGCTAAGTTACTTAGCCTCTCTGGGCTTTCATTAGAAATGTGAGTGGTTGAGACGAGCAGTACATCAGAAAATAAGCCTGTGTGCAAATCTTATTCATAATGGATTATTTTGCCTTCAAATAAAGCAGAGTAGATGAGTTGGTTAAATTCCACAGATAGGTTGTTTCCATAAATGAAAGGGGGACATTCAGATACCAATGTGGAAAGGAAGCCTCTGGGATGTGAAAGCCTTGGCCCTGGTCAATGCTTTCCCTTATGCAGAGAAGATATGTGGGCTCTAGCAAAGTGTGCTGAAGAAAACAGATGATGCCTGGCTACCGGAAAGAATAGTGCCTGCGGTCTGAGTGAGCCATCAACTAACGCCACATGGAAGAAGTGCATCCGCTGTGTGATCCAAGGATTACAACTAATAAAACCCAAACCTGAAGGAGGAAGTGGTATCAGAGCATAAATTCTCGATGCCCAGTTAGCAGAAGGCGATGGATGACAGAGGAAGCCCCAAAGCCCATTTGCAGGGTTCCCACATGAATTAAGACTCTGGGGAGTTCTCTCTAACCATAGTCGATGGATGCAAACCAGTCAGAGAGCATTGTAAAGTCAATGGTGGAAGCTAAAGTTAGGCTAAAATGTAATATACCCAGTCATCTGATCTCCCCTTTGACCCATTTTAAAGTTTCGGTTTTTGAGATTTTGTTTTCCCTCTGATTGAGGTTATTCTATATTATGTATAGTCGCTGTTGGCTTTTGGTTTGTGTTAAGGGATCTCATTGAGGACTTTCCCCTTTTTCACTTGTTAGCATTACAAAGGGCAATTTGCCTGTTTTTGAATTGTTAGGTTTCAGTTGGCTCTTCTGGAAACTAGGAAGAGACAAATATAAAATTTTAAATGTGGCCTCTTTTTCTTTTAAGGTGGCTTTCTTTGCCCAGCACCTTACACTGATGGCATTTGCAAGTCCTTGGATGCTCTTCCTAATGCAAACAGTACCCAATGAGGCCTGCCCTCTCAAGGTCTTTGTGATCTAGTTTTACTTTACTTATTTTTGGATATTAGGAAACAATACAAAAATGCAAGGGCCCAAGGGGTAGTGAATAGCAAACGATTGAAAGAAGAAGGGAAATAAGTACACTTCTCTGGAAGGCCTGCTCAAGTGCTTAATCCATTATTTTAAAAGGATATTTCTTTCCCTTTGTGTGATTTCCATCTGGTTCATTAATCTCAGAAATTTGTGAGTTTGTTTTTTAAAAATCAACTTTAAATTCAAGCAACTATCAATAACTCATCTCAATGGTGCACTGGGTTAACATAAATTACAACCAAACTTCCTGTTAACCTACAGCATCAATCAAATTCTTTATCAAAACCATTACTGAAAGCTTCAAGAAACTAAGTCTTCAAATTCTGGAGGAGAAAAAAAGTGACAAATTACATAGAAGAACAGAGAATTCTGAGACTTATTCTCATAAGCTTTGATGTATTTTTTTGGGGGGGGGGGGAGGAGGCATCACTGCCCTGAGGTGGTGGGAGTAGGAGGCCCAGCCTTTGCCCCTGTGGAGCTGGAATCGAACCTCCATCCCAGTGGGCCGCAGTCCCTCGCACAACCACTACACTACCGGGGCTCAGCCCGCTTTGATGTATTTTTATAGAAAGAGTATTTATACTTCAGGTGACAGGTCTTGAGGGATTATTAGATGATAATAATAATTAGTCATTATTAGATAACCATTTTCTATATTCATTTAACTTTCCTTGAAGAATAAACAACTATTTGGGCAACTCAGACAAACCTAGCAATTTCCTTTCTCCAAGGCATCTGAACACTGTCCTTTATAGGACCAAAACACCAAGTGAAAGACTAGCAATTCTGTGTTGGACAGGGATGCATCAAAAAACATCAGACACTTTAAGCACGCTAATACTAGGGAACTTCAAAGGATTTACAGAGAAATTAAGGCAGGTTGTAGAAAACTGTGGCTCAGACTAGCAACAGTGGGAAATGGATGGCTGCGGTAAGTTGGGCATGCAGAGGCGGTTCTGTGGGGTGTCTGAGAGTCAGTGACTGACTGAAAGCCACCATGTGCTCTCAAATAGATAATTCAATACCATGTGGCATAGTCCTGCCCTGCTTGCGCCGTTTGAGACCATTGCTCAGTACATGAATCGACTCCACTCTGAAGGGCTACTGTGAGGAACAGTGGCTATGCTCCCCAGAGATGGCACTACCTTCAAAGACCCAGAGAGGAGCGAGCAAAGAATAAATCCCTCTTCCTCACTCGCCTGCATCTCAGTGGAAAGCTATTAACCAATGGCATCTACTTTAAAAAAGAAGACACACATATATATTTACACACACACATACACACACACAGTACACCAAGCCCAAAGATTCACTATACATAATACTATTTAATAACGCAGATACTTTTAAATGGAACCATTTTGCTAATTCATCTATGATACAAGCAGGGTCAATAATTTGGTAATTAATGGTGTGAACAGACCCTTTATATTCCAAGCTGAACTGAAATTCATCTTCTCAGTATCTCTTCTTGTCTCACTATTCCTTAAACCTTGGTAAGTGCGGCAAGACAATATGTGTGCCACAAAAAAAACATTCAGGGGTGCCCCCGTTCCAATAATTAACAGTTGAAGAAAAGTTGTCAGAACAAATGACATGAATGGACTACTAGCAAGAAGGACTTACACGAGTGCAGGCAGTCGAACAGTTCCAGTGTATACAGAGAACTACATGAACTCTCAGAGCTCTTAATTGAAGTGGGAAGATCAAACACCGAAACCAAACTCATTGCTTGCAGTTAGTTGTGCAAAGTGTAATCCACCACACCACCAGAATTCCTTCAAGTAGGCGCAGGAGTAAAAATGGAGCAAGCTTACCAATGAGGGAAATCTGAAGGGTTTTGTACTGTTAACAGAATATTCAGACATTAAAGGAAGTTAACTTACATATTTTCTTTCAGAAATATTCAGAAAGGAGAATACAGGTGAGTGTTGAAACCCTTTAGGAGTCTCTTAGAAGGACCTCGGTGAGAGCAGGGGCGTAAACTAGGCAATGGCTAATGTGAAATGAATGATTATGTGTGAGGGTAGGGGGAGCTATTAAAAGAGACAATAAATAGTGAGACCTGTCAGAGTTAAAGGGAATGAGTGGACTATTTCTGGTCTGAGAAAAGTTTTGCCTACTCTGCAACTCTGTATGAAGTGTCAGCACCCAGCCCAGTGTAGACTGCATCATGAACCCAAATAAAATCCCCCAAATTCCAATATCCATAGCAGCCTTTTCTTCTCTACCATACAATTTGTAACCGTATATAGAAAGTACCAGATAGCTTTCACAATTGCCTGCGTTGTACACATTAAGCCTATCACAGGACCATCTATAGCCCATGTATTCAACCATGTATAGCCCATAAATTCAACTGGTAGTCATTAAGTAAATATCTATTAAGCTAGAAGTACTATACAGTACTATGCAGTATATTGCAGATGCTGTTTCGCAGAAGAATTAAGGTTAAAAATTAGAAAACCTATTGGCAGGAGGGGATCAGTACCTGTTAAGGGCCCAACTTATCCTTGGCAAACCCCGTCAGCTCTATTTAGTTAAAGGATCATTTTATCGTCACTTATTCCTCAGTTTAAGGAATTAATATGTCTACCTACTATGACCACAAACCTTCATATTATGGGCTTTGTATCTCTACTATTGAGTTAAAAAGACTTTTCACATTACCAGAAAGCACTGACTACATTTATTGGTTTTGCTTAAGAACAGTATCTCCTGACAACATACCCAGGCTATAAGAATAAAAACCAGAAACACACACACACACACACACACAAACAAACACACACACTTTGATTTCTGCAGCACAGCAATGTTCACAACATAAGAAACACTCTGTGAAAGAAGACTAAAAGAACTACAAGAAATGGACTTCTGCACAGCCTGGCTAAACCTTTCTGGCAACAGAGATAAGAAACCAAATGAAAACACATTCCTTTTGCAAAGAGTCTTTAACCTATGGGTTAGTTTATTCTGAAAAGGAATTAGATTCTGGGTCTATATGCCACACATTCGAAACATAATGTCATGGTCCTATCTCTACTAAATGTCTTCTGATGACGTTTAAGCAGAGAGACCATTGAACAGGAAGCCAAGTGGAGAAGGGATGATCTAACTCAGACATCAATAATTCATTTATTGGAAATAGGAGTAGTTGTAAAAATGCCATGAGAACATCTCATTTGTAGGAGGGCATTTTCTATTTTAAGCCTAAAACAATGTAGTCAGTTTTCCGTGACAAGCCAGTATGAATGGACGGACAAGCTGAATTGGAGGACAAGTTTTTACCATCTCCTCTGATAATGCTATTTATTCACCATCAAGTAAGTATTCAGGTCTGACAAGCCAACATTTGGGAACCTCACAAAGTAACAAGAAAGGGATTTTTATAACTTTTGCACTTCAGAGGTAATTTCCTTCACCCCAAAGCTGTGACATTATATAAATGTAATCAGGCAAGATAAACAGTAACTTGCATAAAGTTTCCAGGGTACTTTCTCTCTTGAGCCCTTGAGGGTTTACAACATTTTTCTAAATCGTCTTCCAATTCTGTCATTAGTTAGTAGTCTATTTTATCATTATATACCCCAGGCATATTAATACAGAAACATTTGCAAAGTAAAGGTTTCAGAGAACACTTGGTAGAATGGAGGGGCCGATGCCACCCATCTGAAATAATCCCCAAAATGCTCTGAAGCCCCTGGGAGTGGCTGCAGAAAAAGAAAAGACACCTGTGTGGAGGCGCATGGCCTTGGTGAGAAATCCCTGTCTCACTATGCCACAACAAAGTCCAGGACTCATGGTGCACTGGGAGATGGGGAAATGAAATGAAAGCAAAGTTGGATAGTCTGAATGAGCCATAGCTCCCAGTCTCAAATGGAAAAATCTATAAAGTTCTAACCATATAAACAGGGATTTCCCAGTCTTAATTTAAATTCAAAATGCTCACATGCAAACACATTTTGCTTGCTAAGAATTAGGTATACAAATAGAAAGCATAACGACAAGAACAACTCTTACTTATCCAGCGCCCACACATGTAAATATCAATCCTAAGAACCCCTGGGGCGGGGGATGCAGCAGATGAAAGGGCAATTTGCCTGCAAGGATGGCAACTCAACTCCGCTAATGTTCTGACACAGAAAGATGGAGTTGAGGCTGTTTTTCACGGTAAAACTTTAGTCTCAACAACCCCACAGAGGGAACTTTGTCTTCTGAGATTGCAATGAGTCAGAATGAACATAACTGGTAATAGGTTTGGTTTTTTAAATCAGTCACTCTGATCATATGAATTATGAATATGAATTATGCTTGTTGTCTTACATATTTTATTGTCATTCTCTATCTGCATTATTATACCTGTTTTAGAAACTTGAAGAATTATACGGACATATATAAACCAAGCTCCCTGCCATCAAGTCACTTCTGACTCATGGCGACCTGAGAAGGGTAGAACTGCCCCTGTGCGCTTCCAAGACTGCAATTCTTTATGAGAGTAAAAACTCCAGTCTTTTATTCATGGCGCGCCTGGTGGTTTCGAACTCAGTGCCTTACAATTGCAGCCTAACTAGTAACTACTATAACACCAGGGTTACGTACGTCCATGTATAGAAACAGTGTAGTTAGGTCCTAAGGTCATACAATTAGAGGGAGGTGGAGCTGAAAGCAAGGTCTTTTGAAACTACAAACCCTATTTCCCAAATGCTGGATCTTAAACAGAGTTATCGACTCATGGAACCACACATCAAAAGAGATGTCGGAAGTGTTGATACTATATATGTCTGCATTCTCAAAAGGTTATCAAACTCCCATATACTCAGTGAATTATGAAATATATTGCTTGGAAAGGCTGCAGAAATGTCATTAGAAATACCTGAATTAAGCATGACAATTGTGAAGACCACACAGAGTGCACATGGCTCTGCAGTGTGGTAGGGAGGGTCCAGTGTCAGAACTGGACTCAAGGGAACCCAACAACCAGCAGCAGCAGGAAAATTCTTCCACTAAAGTAGGTAGGAAAGCCACGTTGAAACAGACCACAGAAGCAAATGAAAGTACCTGTCCAGAACTCAACTGATTTTCACATTTTAGCTATAGATTCTTTGGCTTTTTGAAACCTTCTGCCCAAGTAAATGTTGGGCATTAACATGATCTACACTTTTCTGTACTAATTTTCCTGTTTCTCTTTTCTCTACATCAATTTTGATACATTAGATTTCTATCTCTCTCTCTTCTTAAATTAGTCACTGGTAAAGTCCTCCGAATTTAGTGCATGACCAATGCCCTGAAGCCCCGTGGATTTTGCGAGTGCAAATTATTTTTAGGAACACAGATGTTGCACGATAGCATACTATTAAGTGCTTCAAATTTCTTCTGTAGAGTGATTTATGCTAGCTTTCAATGTAGACGGAAATATACTGTCATACGTAGAAGTTTCTGTAGAATTTCTGTGTGGAATTCACTAACTTTAAATATGATACACTAAATAGCAATAACTAAGCATGAGAGAAAATGACCTTGCTTAATTTTTCTTGGAAAGTTCTGGGAAGCTTCATTTATATCAACATGTTTAATATCTTCTTGAGTGTTAATATTAGCCAGCACATTTTGCATACAACTTTGCTGTTCTTGTGTTAGTGTATGTGTGTGTATAGCAATAGTCACTTGAGTGGTCACAATTTCTTAAGTAACATGATCTTATCTAAATTTATTGATCCTTTGGACCAAGTCACCCTGGCTGAGAAAATTTTCCCAACAGTAAGCAGACTGGAAATGGAACATAACAAATGAGCAAAAATTCCCTCTGCAACCTCTGTATTCACAAACTAACACATATACACAAAAAGTCAAAGAATTATCCTGGAGAAATGTTGCAGTAGAAGAGGAAGTACAAAGTTAATTAACGTGACATAAATATTGGAACATCTACTAATCTTTTCAGAAACTGGGTCATTTTCAGAAAGAAAACACCCTAACTTTCTTAAGACTCCTACAGTATTACATGGAGCTACTTCTTTTTTCCTACATAGAGTTATTTCAATGAAAGCACATTTTCATTGATTTTCACTAAAACTACGGGACTAACTACAACATGGATGTGACTAAGGGATTTGTGTCCATTTAGGTAGACCAGCTCTATTTGTGGCAATTAGAATCACTGATGGAAAACACAATCAGGGTAGGGTACGGTGGGTAGGGCTGGGTAGGGTAGGGTAGGGTAGGGTAGGGTAAAGGGAGAATCAAAATAAGAAAGTCCTGATAGAGATTTCAGAGACATTTAATCAAATTTGTGGAGTTAAATATGAGATTCTTTTTGGTTGGCCCTTCTGTTTAGCATCCCAAACCACAAAAAAATGAGCCAGGTGACAATTGTCCTCCCCAGGTCTACTCTAAGCCTTAAAAATGGTGACTCATCCCCTAGAGCTCTCTGGTTCTCTCTAAGGGGACCACCCTCTTCATTAACCAGAAGCTACAGTGGAGACATGGGTGTTTATCTTGGTGCATCTTAGGGATCACTTGTTACCTAGGCTTTCCAGGAAAATACTTGCCTCAGCATGTGCAGAACACAACGTTCCAGGCAGGTCTTGCCAGACCCACTCCAACCACCCCTCCCGTGGGCCTTACTTGTTTTCATTGCTGGCGTCATAACGAGGCATTGGATCCAAGTCATTCCCATTCACATCGAAGCTTGCCAGAGCATCCTATGGCCACCAAGGAGAGAGAGAGGGAAAGGAAAGGAATAATCCTTAATTTGTCACTGAGCTCAGGCATTCTTAAACACATTTCTGCAGGAGAGAAATCAGGCTGTCAAAGACAGACTCTCATGGATCTGTGATGTCAAGGGAGGGAGGGATCACTTTAGGGAGGGATCACTTGTCCAAAAAGAAGCAGTGCTGTATTTTGCCCCTCTGAGGGGAGGAAATATTCTACTAAGACCATACAAGTTCCTGGTTGGTCCTCATTCTTGCTAATATTTTCCCATCCTATCTCACCTCATTCCTATAACTGACTCCACCAAATTAATAAAATACATTATCTCCTGAATATAGCATTTGGAATGGCACCTCTCTTGTGAAGCAATTCTTGACGACCTAGAAATGGGGTTTATTCCCTCGGGCAATCTTCCTGTTCCTTAGCCCATTTCTTGAGCATGCAACTTCATTAGCATAATTCAAAGACTTTAAAGGACAAACATAATACATTCACAGTTGGCAAACCAATGAAAATTTTATTAGGTATTTATTCAGACATCTTTGGATTTGTATTAGACAACACTTGCTTGGTTTTAAATATTGTACCTGCTATACAATCAGCTCTTTACTAATATCCAAAGGCAGTTGATCCCAACCAAAATGATAAACAACATTTTATTGTATGCCGAGCTTCTAAAATAAAACAACAGTACCTCCAAAACCAAAGTTGTATTTGTTTGCTTTTACAAAGGACGGTGAGAAATCCTGAAGCCACTAAATATTGGGTTGTTATCGTCCAAGTTTCTGCCACTGCATCCAACTTAATGTAGGATGCTTTGAATTTGCTTACTATGAATGTGGCAGTGTAAGAGTTAAAGGGCTCAGTTGCTAACCTACAAATTAGTGGTTCAAATTCATTGAATGGGGAAAAAATGGAACAGTCTGCATGTGACGAGCTTTACAGCCTTGGAAAACCAATGGAGTGGTGCTGCTCTATCCTACAAACCAGAATCAACCGGAAAGCAAAGACTTTGGAAATACCTTCTGGTTTTATGATGATTCCAGTGTCATAAGTAATTATATAAAGAACTTTCTTCCAAGGGTAAAAAAAGTAAATGTAATCATAATTAGGCTAAAACTTTTCATATTTGATCATATTTCTAGAGTGTGGAAAGCAGTAATAAATTATAAAATCTTTTTGCAAACCACAAGAAAGGCCTCTCAGCTTGGTTACAGGTATACATCACATCATTCTATTCTTATATGTGACCTTGGTAACTTATTTCAGCCGCCAAGTATCAATTTCTTCACCTATCAAACAAGAGGACTGTACTGACCTTTCTCATTAGCTCTCAAGTTCTGTGCTGTGAATAGCGAGCTGTAGAGCCATCTGAGTCTGCTGGGGACCAGGTTGAGAGGAGTCATTCAATTCCATTTTGCCCGAATGGGAAATAAACTTACAATTCTTTCCCAAGAAAGGGAATTAATTGGCTAATCCACTCAGACCAAAAGGAGGCAGAACATTACTGTTCTTGAAAACAGGAGAGGCAGAGAGAAAAAAGATACTGGTGGAATAACTTGAGAACAGTTTTCAAAACACTTTGTATTTTCATAAAGGGAAAAAAAGGATACTGCCCTGGTACTTGGATGGATTGTTGAAAACCCTGGGTGCAGTTGGGGTAACAGGAAGTGCTACAGGTAGATTTGCTGCCTTTTTAGGTCAGGCTACTGGGTAGTGTATGTTTCCTGAACTCTAAAAAGCCAATCTTTTATAAGAAAGAAGCAATACATAAGGCCTATTGTAACTGCTACATACATCTTTTGATAAGCTTTCCCCATATTTGACCATGCTAACATGAGTTCTCACATTTCCAGGGAAGGAAATAGTCCCAACCACTGAAAACACTCACATAATTCTGCATCAGGTCCGGATGGGTTCTCTCAATGCCATCGTCCAGGATGGTAACCACAATGTTCTTTCCTGTGTAGCCTCTCTTCCAGGCTCCTTCAATATTCATGTCTGATTGGCAAGGATGTGTGTTGTCACTGCAGTGCTGAAAAAGAATATTGGACATTAGAGATTAGTGAATAGTTAGGCAACGGGACAGTCAGCTGAGTGAAGAGTAACAGGATGCACTTTGGTGGGTTGCCAGACAAGACAGAGACACATTTTTTTCTCACCTATTATGGGAGGGCAGGAAAGAATGGGACATGGGAAGGCAGGAAGAAATGATGTGGAGGAGGATTTGCCATTTGTAATGGCTTAAATCTTTTGGAAGAAAATAATAGAATGAAGGCAGGATGTGGATTTACATGTCATTTCACACAGGCACATAACAATGACACTTGGAATGATCTTAGATCAACACCATCTAATTTACAAATCTAATCCAGGACATATGCTTGTAATTTCTTACCCAACTCAACTACAAATGAGAACTCATTTTAGTTAGGTAGCTTTGGTGAAGTGTCAGCAGGTGTGAAAAACCCATGACTGAGAGGAGATGACAGGTTGGTAAGCTTCCTTCGATGCAATAAGGAGGGCTTCTGTACGCTAACGTGTAGAGGTAGGGTGACTCCTTCAGGGCTCGTGTGAGACCAGGAAGATGAATGCCACGTGATGCAGAAGGGTGAATATTCACAACCCACAAGAAAACGTGTACGCACGCTTCCAATGGCAGGCTATAAAAACATTATATTGAGCCATTTTATTTGGCAATGGTGACAACATATAAATATAGTGAGAAATTAACTAAAGCATGAGCTAATCCCATTATCGTTTACTAGCATTGTTCTTTCAACCCCCATCTCCCTGAAATACCCTTTGGAGTGGTGGTGTTTTCCAGGGGTTCAGGCTTAGAAAGGCATCAAGGAAAGGAGATGTCCTGGAACACACCATGCCATAGCAATATAGGGCCACCCCAGGTGGTTCACCCTTTCCTCTGTCTGCTTTGTAATGCTGCACCACTTGGGAAGCAAAGAGAATGCACAGCATTGCATTCGCTGAACATAATGGAGACCCTGGTGCCATGGATTCCTCTCCTACACCCACTAGTAAGACATGCTGGTGAGCACGAGGTGCACAAGACGATAGAAGCTCTCAGCAATAAGGATTCTCCAGGGAGGAGATATAGATAATAGAGAAATGAGTAAACAAGACCATTCAGAATGCCCTTTGGGTTTCAAAACCATTAATGTGGGTGAGAGCTCTGGGTTCCGAACCTCAGGTGAGCTGGTCAGAAAAGGAGTCCAATCTGAGACAATGAGATGTGAGCTGAGGCTTGACTGTCGAGAAAGCGGCCGTACACTCAGGGTCCTGGAGGGACGTGCCCTGGGAGAGAGGGCGATGAATCACAGAATGCGCGAGGCAGGCACGAGGTTAACATATTAAAGAAAGAGCAAGAAAGCTGGTGTTAAGGAAACCGTATGGATGGGGATAGAATGGCACAGACGACAGAGAATTTGGAGAGGCAAGGTCAGATTGTGCGGTTCCATAGGCTATGACTGGGCTTTTATCCCAAGCATACTCTCCAGACCTCTTCCCTCAGTATCATATGTTAAATTCCTGATATATATTCCCAAGTCCCTTGACATAAATATGTTCATTCATCTATTTATTCTCCAAAGGAGATTGTATTATTATTATTATTAAATATTTATATTGGGGGCTCATACATTGATCCATTGTGTCAAACACATTTGTACATATGGTGCCAGCGTCATTGTCAAAGGATTTTCTTTCTACTTAAGACATTGATATCAGCTCCTTATTTTTCCCCGTCAATCCCCTGCCCACGCTCCCTCATGCACCCTTGATAACCTACAGATTATTATTTTCACATCTTCCATCATCCTTTGTCGCCCTCCGCCCACTTTTCTGTTGTTTATCTCCCAGGGAGGGGATTATACATTGATGCTTATGATCATTTTCCCCTTTCTCTCCCCACCTTCCCCTTATCCTCCTGGCATCTCTACCCTACTTCTTGGCCCTGAGGGATCTATCTATCCTGGATTCCCTGCTTCCGGCGCTTATTTGTGGCAGTGTGCATGTTCTGGTGTAATCCTACTTGCAAGGTAGAATCAAGGTCAGGAAAGTGGGGGGAAGAAAGCATCAAAGAAGGAATTGCACCCTCACTAGCTCATCTACACCAGCCTGTGTGATCATGAGGTGTCGATGGGATCAGCTATCAGGCATCTAAGACCCAGAACAAAATTATACACAATGTGAATGGGGGATGGAAGGCAGTGGGTGGAGTGGAAACGTAAAGTCCATCTGTAGACATATGGACATGCCTTCACAAAAGGGTCACAAGGAAGAGCTAAGCCAGCCAGGGTGCAGTATTGCACCGATGAAACACACAAATTTCCTCTAATTCTTTAATAAAGATTACTTTTTATGGAATATTATAAATACTTTTGAATAATTTCAGGGATTCATTTTAAGAAAAGAGGCTGCCCAATTTGATCAGAGATAATACCAATTCCATACAGAAAAGAGGTTGATAGTAGTTTCATGGTCATTTCCAACATTTCAGCTTCTTAGCTAAACATTGCGCCATCTGTTGACCTTGTATCACTTCCTACTCCTCTTTCATGCCTTCTCAGCTCAGGTCTTCCCTCTGACCAACAAGTGCTGCAGCGTACTGTTCTCTTTCTCTTTCCAATACAATCTCTACAATTTCAGAGTAGAACTGCCCCACGGGGTTTGTGTCATTATTCATGACTACGTGGATCAAGAGGCAGTTGTGCAAACAGAACAATGGAATACTGACTGAATGGTTTAAAGTCAGGAAAGGTGGGCATCAGGGTTCTATCTTCTCATCATACCCATTCAATCGACACACAAAGAAAATCATCAGAGAAGCTGGATTGGAGGACAGTTTATTAACAACCATCAATTTGCAGATGCCGCATGCTTGCTGCGAGTGAGGAAGGCTGGAGGCACTTGCTAATAAAGTTCAAGGATTGCAGCCTTCAGTATTGACTACAACCCAATGTAAAGACCAAAACCCTCAAAACTGGACCAACCAATAGGTAATTGCAGGATACATGGAGATGAGGTTGAAATTGTCGAGGATTTTACCTTGCTCAGATCAACAATCAATGCTCATGGAAAAAAAAACAGTCAAGAGATTACAAAATTATAAATTGTAGTAGGTCAATCTGCTGCAGAAGCCCTCTCTAGAGAATTGAAAAGGAAGGATACTACTTTGAGGATTAATTGCTCCTTAGAAGTAAGGATGACCTGACTTCACCCCATGTACTTTGAACGTGTATTCAAAAGGGATCCGTTCCTAGAGAAGGACATCATATTGAGTAAAGTGGGGGCAGAGAAGAAGAAAGCCCTCAAAGAGATGAATGGACACAGAGGCTGCGACCACAGGCTCTGGCAAAGGAGGAACTGTGAGGAGGGACAGGACCAGGCCAACCTTGTGCTGTGCACAAGGTCACGGGCGGGTCCGCACCCACTTGATTGCAACTAATAACTGACAACAGTCTTTTGGAAGTAGATCACTGGGTCTTTTCTGTGCCTCCGAGTGGGTTTTAGCCACCAGCCTTCCAGTGACTAACCCACTACTTAATGGGTACCAGCACCCAAAACTCTAGTAAATACTGGTTAAATAATTACACATAAGAAATGTGGGTGTATACTCAAATTGATTTCCAAATTCAAAACTGCTTCCAACTCTGACTTTGGCTGGCTGAGATGATTTGCTTCTCAGAAGTCATCAGTGCAGGCAAGAGTTCGGGCATCTCCTCACCAAATAATTCGATTTAACACGAAGCAATCCTGACAGCTTTCCATTTAATTTTCTTTTCAAACCCTGTGACGGCCACCTGCGGCATCGATTCTGACACGGAGGAATGCTAATGTGGCCAAAAGGGAGGCCGCAGGAAGGAAATGCACAGGAAATGGGTACCCACAAATGGAATTGCCATCCTGGAGCGGAGGGATGCCGCCTGAAATTGCAATTATGAAAGCTGGAGAGCGCCAGCCATCCATGGAAACCATGTGTGGCCAAAGTGGAACACTTGAGGCTTTTCACTTCCACCTCGGTGTCTGTTGAAGCTGCCTTTTCCATTAAATAACCGCGTACCAGATTTGTCTTTTCTCCCTCTCACTGAAGGAAGACAAAGGAAGAGCCACCGTCCAGTCAGAGTTCCATTTGGATCATCTACTACAGAGTGTAACTAAAAGGCTAAAAGGCAAACAATATGTACGGTAGTCGATCAGGTCCAGAGAACCCTCAGTCTAACCCTAAATCCTGAATGGGGACTGCAGTTCTTCTTCTTTTTTTTTAAGTTTGATTGCGGTAAAATATACATGGCGTAAAATCCCCCCACTTCGCCACTTTTCAGTATTCGACTCTGTGTTATTCATTTTATTCATCGGGTTGTCCAATGACCACCTCTATTCCTAAAATATTTCTGTTGCTGCATATTTGGGCTATTTCTACCTTTTGGCTGTCGGGAAATCATGGGTGCATCTTATGGTCCGAAGGTGTGGTACCCCAGAACATGTGTTTATGATCCCATGCGCTCGCTTACTGTCCGCTGCTGTTTGCATACTGTGGATTGCTGGGTGTTCCGGGGAAGTCCCGCCTCCTGGAGTCCCAATGTCAGGTCGCATGATCAGCACAGTGCCCACCTCCCCTCATTTTCTAATGAACGTGAAGATAATTCTTAACACCACTGTTGAGTTTTTACTGTTAAATCTTACCGTATTTGCATCATTTTAATAAATATTTTAGTATACTGGTACTATTTGGTCCAGAATATTCTTTGCTTGTTTTCCTGCTCTAAAAGCTGAATGCATCTTAAGGTCTGAAAAATACGGTACATTTTCCTTCCTTCCTTCACTGTTACCTGCTCCTCAGAACCACTTTTCTCTCTCTATGCTGGCCTACTCTAGATTATTTCATATAAATGAGATATCATATCTAACCTTTTGTGTCTTCTTTCACTCAGCATAATGTTTCCAAGATTCATCCATATTGTAGCACATAGAAAAACTTCATTTATTAAGACTTAGCAATACTCCATTGTATGTATGTACTGTATTTTGTTTATCCCTGCAGCTGCTGGTGGACATTTTTTAGGCTACTTCCATCTTTGGGCAATTGTGAATACTGCTGCAGTAAACATTCATGTACAAACATCTGCTTACATTCCTGCTTTCGATTTTGGTTTGGTGTAAACATAGGGTGGGAGTTATACACTTTTAACACGTATTTCAATTGATACGAGATAGCACAGCTATTTTGATATACCGAAAGGATCAAAGGTTGTGTAAAATATCAGTGACAGTCAACATAGGCCAAGGATGAGAACAAGTTATTCAGGCAGAAAGGTAGAAATGGTCTTTAAATTTGGGCCGGCTGATTTGAAAGAAATCGATTTCAAAGTCACGGCCACTAGCAAAATGGAGGTAGATCAGTCATGCTGATCATGTTGAGACAGTCTCTGTCACAACTAGAACCAAAATCCCATGTCTGGATTAATGTTACCACATACCAGGGTTCATTTCTGATGTTCATAAAAGGGGCCTTTCAGAAACTTGAAGCATATCTGAAGCTGAATAAAACCACATATGTGCACAGTACATGCAAAAGGTAAATATTTACAGTAATTGTGTGCCTTCAGGTCAGAATATATACTATTTTTCACTGATGGACTATGCAACAAGGAGTCAGCATTGGACACACACAACAAAAGATATACCAATGAAAGAATGGCTGCAACCTAGGTCTTCCATGTCCTTATCCATAGACGTTTCTATTCTTCTTAGGAATGACTTTTTAAGGAGGCTATTCTGTGGACTCTGAAAACGTCTTTTTGATTCCAGGGTTATGAGCTATTCTGCTTAAAAACCACACTGGGTGTGTTTTCATAAATATATCAGTGTTTGCTCAATGAAGGAACAGTTTATCCCCTTAGGTAAACACCTTTCTTAGGTTCTCACCAGCATTTTCTTCAGACTGGGAAAAAACAGAAACTAAACAAACTTCAGTGTCATTCTTTTCTAGCTTCTCTAAATTCTGAAGGTCTCCAATATACTGCTAGTTCTTATGTTGCCAATTGTCTGTGACCACTGAAAACATCAGCAGCCCATTTTTATAGATAAAGAAGCTCCTAAAGCTGCATCTATGACCATAATCCTAATAAGAAAGTGGAATAAAATATACACACAATAATCTTTTCAAGATAGGTGCAGAAGCCTGTCCAGTTAATTAAGTGCATATATTCTAGACATTTTTCATCAAGTTTGGAGCTCAAGAGCTATAAGAATTTTTCAAAGGGAATGAATAGTCTTTTAAACTGAAATGCACTTAAGATGATTGACTAGGTCCTTATTGTAATCAGATATTGTAATAATCACTTTATGTGGATTCACTTCATTTAAGTCTCAGAATAACCACCTAAGAAAGGTACCTTTACCATCTGTGTGTTAGTCCGGGTAGACTAGAGAAACAAAATTCATAAACACACACTATGCATATAAAGGAGAGGCTTATATTCAAGAGCAATTGAGAAAACAGCCCAGTCCAGTGCAAGGCCATAAATCTGATATTAGCCCATTATGTCCGATACCAATCTATAAATTTCTCTTCAGACTCACGAAACACATGCAATGACATCAAATGCAGGACATCAAATCACAGGCCAATAGGTAGCAAGTCTTTGGATCCAGGTGGATAAGCATCTGAGCATAGGCAAGATGCTGCTTTTCCAGCTTCAGAGGTCTGGTTGCATCCATGTGGCTTGTCTGGCTCAGGACACTAGGGATTTTCATGTGTCTTCTCCTCAGGGCTGTCTCCCAGAGAATCAACCTTGTGTCTTACGAGTAGAGTGTCTCAAAATTTGCAGGAGAAATCCACGTCCACACAGAAGTCTGTCTCATTGGCTATCTCCAGATTGACAGGCCAGACTCCACCTGTACACTCTTAATCCTCAAACTAACACCAGATTTAGGTGACTGCTACAATCTGTTTTCATTTTTTGTTGTTGAATGTCATTCATTGTTGAAAACCACGATGAACCCAATCAATACCGTCCGCTTCCAACAGGTTAAAAATATGAAGCTTAATAAGTCTAGGTAACTTGCCAGAGTTCAAAAAGTTGATCCACAGTGGACTCAGGATTCAAACCAAGCAATGCTACAACAGAAGCCAGGGCGATGGAAATGCACTGGGGCCTGTGGGTCTGGGCTGGGGGCTGGGGACTAAAGTGTGGGAGAGAGCAAGGTCAGCTTGCCTTTGTTTGCTATAATGTTTGGCTTCCTGCGAATCAAACTGGTTTACTCCAGCAGCTTACGCAAGTATTCTCAGTCTACCAGAACTTGAGTCCCATCTGCAACAGTATAAGCAGAGGGGCATTTCTAAGTTAGAACACTCTAACGGTGTCCCATATATGACCAATAAATATCTAAAGAAGAGTGGACGCTGTTTTCTGTGTGCCAGATTCACAGTCTATCTATACTGAAGGAATTGAAAATAAATCCCTGAAACTATGCCAGTATGGAGGAGCAAGAAGTTGAGGCGGAGCAGCTAAAGATGCTCCGTGGAGATAATTAAGTGGGCATTTCGCTCACAGGTATACTTTGTGACCTTCCTGAATCTTTGCAAGCCGGATTCATTTTTTTTTTAATTAGAATCTTCACTGCTAAAAACACATAACAAAATAAAAGCCAATAAACACTTTGTTGGTCTCTTTTCATGACTTCCTACCTGTCTTGAGTTCCTACGTGGCAGAAATGGCTGGCATACTTCACCTCTAACCAAAAGGCTGGTGGTTAAAAACCCACCCAGAATGGATACGAGACACCTGTGAACTACTCTGGAAAAATCAGCCATTGAAAATCCTCTGGAGCAAAGTTCTATTTTGACACACATGGGGTTGCTATGACTTGGAATCAACTCAAAGATTATGGGTATTATAGGTCTGTTGGTATTTGTAGGACAGGTTTTAGGTAGATTATCAGGCTTTGGGGCTAAAATTCAAACACTTCAGTGGTACGAAACGCAAGCCGACTTTTGCATATAGTGCCAAGGTTCCTATCATTCTCCAAATAACATGGGTCCTAAACTCAGCAAAGTTTGGGCGATCTGTATTTGAAAGCAATGGCTCTCTGTTGCTCCTGTAGTCAGTGCCTAGGTTAACCCACATTTCCTCCCATTCAAACAGCCACCTTGCAGTCTGAGTTCTGTCCTCTGTCCACTGTTTACAATGTTTCTAACCTCTCTCTGTTCTTCCCTCACTAAAACTATAAGACAGAAATAAAAGTTTATTGAATATTTCCTACCTTCTCCTCATTGCCCTGACTTGAAGGCCTTGAAGTCTCGTCTGTGGGACAAGTGAGCAATTCCAAGTCTTAGGTATTTTAACAGAGATGGGTTGGGGTACTGTGTAATAAGGGCGAGGAAGATATGCTTAGTGCATACAATTTACAAAAAGAGACTGAACAGGTAAAGGAAGTTAAAGAAATTCAGGAGAGTTAGAAGACACAAAAAGGGGATGTGAAGAGGTGAAAAGAATGAAAAGAGATTGGGGGGTCAGATAACAAATGGTCTCAGAAGCCATTTTCATCAACTTTAAATCATTCCATGAAAAGTATTAAATATAAGATTGATATATTTTGAATGCCTAAATTGAATTGGTTAAAACTGATTCCATCTGTGGGAAAAGATCATGTCAAAACTCATTAATTGCTTATATGCAAGTTCAGTTTGAGCTACAGAAAGTTAAAATAAATCTTTGAGAGCTAAAATGTGGCCTTTAGTTTATCTCACATGAAAGTAATACTATTTTAAGAATAGGCTTGACATATATGGCACACTAATAACTGAAAACAAAATGAATTGTGGGAAGAAAGCTAAAGGTCGTTACAAAAACAGAAAAGATCAAAATGGATGTCGTAATAAAACTTGAAATTTGCTCTTGAACGTAGAAAAGGTAAAGCAACTAGAAGAAACCATGAAATGAGCTGGACAGAAGATTTCAAAGGAGAGTTTGAGAAGGCAAAGTTAAAAAGTGCCAAGACCTGGTGGGTAACTTGCACTCCGTATTTCTTAAGCTGAAAGAATGAAATAAAGTCAAGCCTTGAGTTACAATACTGGAGACGCTATGATCAAAATATATCAGGATTTAGAACACGTTGGGGAAAAAAATGAAAGGAATACACAGTCACTGTACCAAAGACTTATCATATATACTCCTGTATAAACCGAATTCTTCAGCACATTTTTAATGTAGTTTTTGTGGTAAAATTAGGTGCCTTGGCTGATATTCTGGTCAGTTTATACTCATATATATACAGTAATAAATGCTCAATCATTTCAACAGGGAATATGATCAAGTAAACTGTGCTGAAGGCATTAGCAAATAACAAGGCTCCAGAAAATCATGGCATACTAAGTGAAATGTTTTCAGAAGAAATGATGCACTTTTAACACTCAATTTGCTATGTCTAGATTTGGGAGACAGCTACTTGGCCAACCAAATTAAAGAGAGCTCTTTTTGTACTAATTAGAAAGAAAAGTGACTCAACAGTGCAGAAATTACTGAGTTTATCTAATGTCACATACCAGCACGTTTTTCTTAGGGTATTTTTTTTTTTTTTACTTTTTCAATATTTTATTGTATTTTCTTAAATATCCTTTTCTGGATTCTTAGGGTATTTTTAAAAGGGGTTGCAGCAATACATTGACAGTAACTGCCAGAAATTCAGATGGATTCAGAAGAAGATGTGGCCAGAGACAAAGGATTGCTGACATCTGACAGATCATGGCTGGAAGCAGAAAGATGTTTCCGTGACTGTGTAAAGGGATTGAGTGTGTAGATCATAAGAGACTACATTAAGGAAAATGGGGACTCCAGAACTTCATGGTGTTCACGTAGAACCTGTGCATAGGTCAAAGGAAGTCTCCAGGCACATAAGGAAGACTGTATGGTCTTAAATCAGGAGAGGTGTATGTCAGTCTTCATCATATTTATTCTATCTGTAGGCTGCATAAACAATCTGAGAATCTGGACTGGAGGACTAAGAACAATGCATCCAGAAGGTAGCAAGACCCATTAACTACCTGCAATATGCAGATGATACAGCACGCCTTGCTTACTAGAAAAGAAATGAATCTGAAGTTCTTGCTGATGAAAATGCAAGGTTACATCCTTTAATATGGGCTATAACTGAATGCAGAAGAATCAAATTCCTCAACACTAGTTCAATAGGCAACATCAGGATAAGAAGGAAAAGATTGGCGTTTTCAAGGAGTTCATTTTTCTTGGCTCCACAATCAAAGCTCAGGGATCCAACACTAAGATATCCAATGATGTATTATATTGAACAAATCTGTTACACAAGAACTCTTTAAAGTGCTGTAGAACAAGGATGCCATTCTAAGAACTAAGCTATGTCACTTTCATTTGTCTCATGTGAAAGATGGACAACGATCAGGAGAGACTGCCAAAGATCTGATGTCTTTGAATTAAGGATCTGACAAAGAATATTAAAAGCACCATGGTCTGGTAGAATAACAAACAAACAAACAAAAAGTACAATCAGAATGCTCTTTAGATTTTGGATAAATCACTAAAAGAAATCAGTCGCTACAAAAGCACATCATGCTTAGTAAGGCAGAAGGCTGATCAAAAGAGGAAGACCATCAACAAGATGAATGGACACAGTGGTTGCAAACACAGTGGCTCAAACACACCACTGCGTGGATGGCAGAAGACCAGGCAGCGTGCACCCTAACACACAGAGTGGCTATGAGTTGAAACTGACTTAACAGCACATCTTATGTAACACCCAACAACAGCAACAAGGAGAAAATACCGAAAAATGCAGGGAGCAGCAATAGAAAGTATTAGGAATACAAGGTGTCTCTGTGCCAAAATGAATTAGTCCACATTCAATTATTTCAAGATGCAGTATATGATGAAGAACTGATGATTATAAAAGAAGCCCAAGTTACCCTGAGGCAGGAGTGAAAAACATGGCTCCAGGAACTGATAAAACACCAATTGAAAAGTTTCAACAACTGATGCCATGAAACAACATGTATCTAGATTACTGTATGGGAATGAATTTCATCTGTAAATTATTAGTCAAGCTACATTAAAATGTTATTCACACACACAACACAGGTCCAACAAAATTCTCCATTGCTCCTGTACATTCAGCAACCCCTCCCACTGAATAAAAAAGTTATTTCCTCACCCTTGGATGCCAGGCTTACTCTGTGACTCGCTTAGGTCCAAAGGATGCAGGCGAAGTGAGTGTCCAGTTCTCAACAGTCATGTCCTTCCTCTTGGAGGACTTCCTAGCTGCCACATGAACAAACTCAGGCAAGTCAGCTAAAGGATGATATAGTACACATGGCAGATAATTTAAAAGCCAACCACCGGTCCATCAGTGAGCACCAATGAACCAGAACTGTCTGGTTGGGTTTTAGTCCAAATTGTCAACAAGTAGTGTTGCATTAAGCCACAAAATTTGCGAGTGGTGTGATGAAGACATGGAGCTACTGCTAAGGGAAATTAGCTAAACCAGGGCCACTCGCTGCCACCCAGTCAATTCCACTCACAGCAACCCTGCATAAGGTTCTGTGTCTGCAAACCTTTACAAGACCACACAGCCTCACCCTTTCTCAGAAAGGTTCACCAGGGCTCCAGGTTCAGCCAAACCAGAGTGACATGGACAGCAAAGCATCAGATCAGAGTGACTTATCCAGAGATACAAATTGGCTGTTTAATTTGTGGGGATTGGGGTGAGGATAACAAAATATATCAAGAGCACTGCTTTAAAACAAACTCATAAGGTCCCTGTGCATTGGTTGGAATGTTGCTCTCCTAAAATCCCAAGGATCATCTTTCTATTCACCTCAATTAGTAAATTATTACCACGATCAGTCTCTGGTTAAATGCTTTATCTTCCCAATGAAATCACAAGCGATTTGTGGTAAGTCAGTTTACATACCTCTAAATTTCATAGCAGAATGCTAAATAAGTGAGTAAACTGATGGTTCTTTAGAGGGAATATTAAGAGAGATGGTGGGGGTAATTCTGAGATTAAATTAAGGAGCCAATTTACAGACTCAAGATATGTATTAGAGGATAAGGGGGGAAAAGTTCAAATGTGATGTAAAAATCTTGGTCTTCCTCACACTGGAGTTCCTAAGAAGACATCTGCTTGACTTTGTGAACAAAAAGTTGATCAGAAAGGAGCAGGGGCCTTTTTCAGAGTTTGTTACAGAACAAGAGATGAAGGCATTCACTTGGGGGAGCTGACTATCCTAACGTTGATTGTCACTAATGAGGCTTAATACTCTTAGAGATGTCACATGCAAACAATTAACTGCTCCCTCCTTCCAGGCCTGGAGGACGGTTTCTCTCACAAGGAGTTGTGAGACGTATAGATTTATTTCCTTTGAAAAAATAAAGACAGCAATGGAAGGGAGTACTTCTTGACACATGCTTTGTTTCTAACGCCAGAGATGTTTTCTGGGTTTGGATACGATGCTCAAACTGTCCTTCCAGGTCAGGCAGTATGTTCTTTCAAGAGCTGAAGAAAACTCATTGCTTTACCCAATGACTTTCTTCCTGGCAGGCCATGAATCAAGAACCAAATATTCATTAATCTACTACTCTTCCCCCATTTTGTCCAATTAGTAAATTACTAAATTGTGTTTTCTTAGGGATGATCCCCAAAATTTTCCCACAAGTCCCTATGAGCCAAGAAACAATTCCTATGCTGGAAGCTCATGAGAATGAATTTCAGAAGCAGTGGAGCTGCATTATGCAATAACTAGGAAGTGCATTAGCAGGGAAGAACCCTCATTCTTCTCTCAAACACAAGTTCATTGCTTATATCATTTGTAAAATTCTGTGAGCATAGACCTTTGTCATCTTTCTCTCCTCTGTGCCTGCAACTGGTTCAAAAACTGTTCTCACTTGTTGAAAAAGATCAGAGGGCAGAATATGGAGGATGGAAGAACATTTACCTTCCTTATGAAGGTAAGCTACGATCCAGCCAAACTCAGCCCAACTGAGTCACTTTCGCATTGAAAGCAGCCCTATAGCACAGGGTTGAGGTGCCCCTCAGGGATTCTGAGGCTGTGCCCGTTTATGGATGCCCATCCTTTATGTGCTGAACCGCTGGCTGATTCAAAATGCCGACTTTGCCACCCGCAGCCCAGTGCAAAACCTGCTCACCCAGCAGCAGGGCTGCTTTACGATGCTATTATCACAATGATTCCGGCCAGCATCTCCAACTCATTTCTGAACTCACCTGCACTGCTATTTTTATGTTTACAAACTAATAAAATAACACAAACTAATGTGTTTTTTTTTTTTGGGGGGGGGGGCATCACTGCTCTCTGGTGGTGGGAGTAGGAGGCCCAGCCCCACTGCTGGAATTGAACCTCCGTCCCAGTGGGCCCGCAGTCCCGCGCACAACCACTACGCCACCGGAGCTCAGCCCCAAACTAATGTGTTTTTTGAAAAATTACTTTTCAAAAGAGACTTTGACCATAAAGTATGAAACAAGTTTTTCCTAATGCTAGAAATGTTCATGGACAGAGAAGAAACATGAATACCATTTGAGATATTTTAATGCAATTTCATTAATGGGACGGTTCTCATTTACAGTATTTCACGAATGGCAATATCCTCATGAAGCATAATGGCGGCTATTTTAGAAAGTGAAGGAAAGAATTCATTTTTTAACTGATCTTGTATGCCTAACACATAAAGCTCCTTCCAACTCTGAATCCTCCTGTAATCAGTTCCTGACATGGGGATGAATGAATGGATACGGGAAAGTTCACACAGTCAAGTTGTTGCTGTCTGTTTTCTATACTGTACAGCATAAGCACCAACTAGCCAGAACTTAATAGCGTAAAACAGCAATCCATTATTACATGTAATCATGTTCTATGGGTCGGCTACGATGTGTTTGGTGTTTCTCACTTAGGGTTTCTCAGGCATATGTCCATTGAGGATGGAGGCATCTGTGGTTTACAATGAGAAGGGCTTTTACAATGGTGTCTTCCTTCATAAGGAGCCCTGGTGGCCGAGGGCTTACACCTTGGGCTGCAAACTGTGAGGGTGGCAGTTTGAAACTACCAGCTGCTCCTAAGGAGAAAGACAGGTTTCTCTACTTTTGTAAAGAGTTACAGTCTCAGAAACTCACAAGCGCAGTTCTACCCAGAGGTTGCTTTGAGTCTTTTGTTTTCTATATTCATAGAATATTCATGTCAGCCTCATGGGCTGGTGGTTCTAATAACTGGGAGCTCTTAGAGAACCTCTTTGTTGTCACTCTATATTAATGGTGGCTATCTACCCCCAGAGTGAGTCTTCTGAGAGATCAAAGAGCAAGCTAAAAGGCTCTTTGATAATGTAGTCGCAGAACTCATATGGCATCTCTTCCAGTACTCTCTAGGTGTTACAAGTGAGTTATCAAGTGAAGCCAGCCTTGATTCAAGGGAAGGGACTACATGCTAGCATGAATTAAGAGATGCACTGGTCCCCCCTCACTATAGGAGAATTGAATGCTCCCAAGAAAATTCCTATTGATGTTTTGAGAGTGATGATGGCAACAAGTGGGCAAATGAGGTCTGCAAACAATTGATGTATATATGGATCGTGAGGGGAGGTATAAGAGTACCCAATAAAATGCTTCATTTTAAAAAGGTGGGAGAGGGGGAAAAGGAGCCTTTTTTTTTTTTTTAAGAGGAGCTTATACTATAAGAGCCCAAGTGGAAAATGTTTGTGGCAAATGGAAATGAATGTGGCAACATGTGTGCAAATGTGCTTGATACAGATGCTGTATTGAATGTCATAATAGCTGTAAGAGCCCCCAATAAATTTTTTTTAACAAAAAGAAAATTCTTATTAGCCAAAATAGCATAAAGTAAAGAAGCAATTACTGTTCGTTGACATGGGGGGCGGGGGGGTGGAACACAATAAATAACTTACCGAAGCATACCAAATTATACAGTGACACCGAGTGCTCACATGATGTTGAGTGTCCTGCCCAGGGAATGAGCTGATGGTGTGGCTCTCATTGCCCCTTTACCTGATGATGCAAAAAAGCTGAACGCAAAGCAAATATTGCACTCTAACTTCATGTTTTGCTTGCTGTTTTAACGTACAAGTGAAAATCCTCGCTGGATCACTTTCGGTAAGTGAGAAAACAGGTACAGGAAGTCCAGACTGACATCCTCTTACTGTCACTACAAACTAAACTTAAGACTGACAACTTACCTCTATGTGACCATTGCAGAACATAATGTGCTAAAGTTATCGTTATCAGGTATTTAACTCAAAGCAGAGTCACTGCTGTGAGTCAATTCTAATCATTGCAACTCTCCAGGACTGAGTAAGTAGAACTCCCTCTGCACGTTTCTGAGACTGCACATTGATCTGAGATTAGAACGCTTCGTCTGTTGGAGAGGCGGGAGGTTTGAACTGTTGACCTTGCAGTTAGCAGTTCAACTCGTAAATTATACCACGACTCTTTCACATGTTCACTAGCAGATGTTTATATGCAATGTTTCCAACACTCTCAAAATACATAATGCAACTAATAATAAAAAGTAGCAGAAAAAGTACATATATGCACGCACACATATGTCACCAGAGACTTTCTCCTTGTGTATCTCTGGATAGATTTTAAACTACCAACCTAAGGAGGTGGGCAGTGAACCTCTGGGACTATTGACCTGGAATTCTGTACTAGGACAGAGAGTCTCTAGCTAGATCCTCTCCCTATACACTTTCCAGTGACCTTAGTTACTGGACTTTAGTTTATTCGTTTAAACAATGGGAAGGTCTTTGTAGAGGGATTACATGCGGGAGCAATGGTGCCTGGGGGTGCAGTGGTTATGCATTAGACTTTGATTCACATGGCTCAAAACTCAAAACCACCAGTAACTCTTCTGGAGAAAGAATTGGCTCTCTAATCCCCTTAGTATTCCCATTCCTGGAAATAACACGCAAAGTCGTTATGGGTCAACAATGACTCCAGGAGCAATGAGAACATGCTGTAGCAGGTGGTAGCACAAAAGAAGAAATATGTCCTGCAGGGAGAGGAGGAGCATTTAAAGTTTTAAAATATATAGCACACATTATCTTTGAAAGGATGAACAAGAGCGCTTCAAAAATTGAGAAGATATTTGAAAACTGGTTCAAGATTTGAACTTAAGAATTTTCAACATTATGTTTAGGATTTAGTTATTATAGTGTTTTTGCCCCAATTGAGTTGACTGTAACTGTAGGATGTTTTTCTTCCATATGTTTATCCCTGGCAGTAACTGTTCTCGTTAGCTATAAAAACATTTTTTTTCCTTTGTTAAAGTTGTTCAAATCAATATGTCCTTTAGATGTTGAGTTTACTTGCATCAAAAAATGAGAAAACACTAGTTATGGACTTCGTGAAGTTTACATTAAAGCAGGAGTAGATGAACGTTATGAGGTACATCAAAATGTTTGTGGAAAATACTGTCTGTCCATTCCATGACCTTTTTGAAGCTATTAGTGTACAATTTGTAAGAAAAAACAATAGTGAGACGGTGGTAATGAAAAAGGAAATATAAAGATATCGGATACTATTAGGTGGAAAATGTTATTAAACATATATCTGTTTTGAAACTTGGTGCATACTGATCTGACCTTTATTTAATAAGCACTGAGACTTCATTTTTAAAAGAGACATTTATAATTTTCCAATAAACTTGGTTTGTAAGAGTAAGCCAGGGCTGAGCCCCGGTGGCATAGTGGTTGGCCACTGGGATGGAAGTTTGATTCTAGCTCCACGGAGCAAAGGCTGGGCCTCCTACTCCCACCACCTGAGGGCACTGATGCCCCCCCCCCAAAAAAAAAAGTAAGCCAGTCCTAAGTGAGGTTTCAGACTCAATGCCATTTAATTTTTTTTTAAAAAATAAATAAAATAATCTCACATTTCAAATAGAAATGTAACAACACTCCACATGAACAAAGGGTGTGATGTGTGCTATTACTGTGACATATCCACAGAAGAACTATGTCTATTTACAGTAGAAAGCAAAAACGATCTCACCTCTGATAATCAGAAAAGCCATTTCGGATAGCTAGCTACTCAGAGACCACTTTACTATAGGTCCTTCTACACCAGAAAAGAATAATTATGTGATACTACCAGACATCTTTGTTTTCGTTGTTCACTTGGAGAGAGAAACCAGTATAAAATCTACAAAATTGCTCACAAGGAAAATGAAGCATTCATTCTACCTTGCTTAGGCAGGCCGATAGTATATACGTCTACAGCTTCTGCCTCTGTATCCGGTAGTAGAGGTTTCGGGAAAGATGAAGGATTCCATAATACATTTGATGAGCTCCTCAATAAAAGCACCTACAGAGAAGATTGCCTCTTCGACCTGGTGAGGTTTTCTCCAGACTCTGGAGCACAATGAGCAAGAAAGCACAGTGATTTTTATCCTATGCTCACTAGCGTGACTGCAAAGGCAATTCTTACTAGTAAAAAATGTCGAATCCTTTCAAGAATATAAGCAGGCGACTTGCCTTAATAACATCCTGCAGAAATTCTTGTTAGAGAAAAAAAAATCATAATTTCTGGAAAGTAATCATACAAGCATTGGGACGCATCTATATTTATAGGGTAGGTATTGTGAACTTTTTGTACAATAACAGCTAACTCTTATAGACCCACATTCAAGATAAACTAGGACACAACTCCTGTAATGCACACACACACCCCACTAATGAAAAAATTACTATTAACAAAATTCAATTAAACAGGAGGTCACAGCTTTGCAAAGTCACACTCAGTAGGTCCACAGACACATTTCAATGCACGTATTTCTGAGCATAAGCTCTCCACTCCAGCTATCAAATTAGGAAGTTCTTTGTGGATGAATAGAAATGCTTCACACAGGATTATGGTCCAATATATCCTTACATCTGACTATGGTATATATTTGAATTTGATTTTGGATAGGAATTCCCAAATTGGGAAGAGGAGAAAAAATTGCTGAAAGGTTCTAAATCGGAGTTTAAAGAGTCAATTAGAAGGAAAGAAAAGGTACACCAAAAATAAAGTGACAGGCCTGAGGAGGAGTGTAGCTAAAGAAAATTAAAAAAAAAAAAAGTAAACTGCCTTTAAAAGGAAGGATTTAAAGCATGAGTCCCAAATTTATTTGGTCTACTGCTCCCTTTTCAGAAACAAACAAACACTGTTGGCATTGAAAACATGTTGTACTCTAACCCCGAGTTCAGGGTAAAATGTAGGCATTGCTTTTGCAGCCCTGCTGGATCATTCCAGGGCCTCCCAAGGGGAGACACAGCCCACTTTGGAAAACACTGGCTTCAACTATAAATTCATTCTTGAAGCCCTAAAGCTATGTTCTAATAAAAAGGGAAGGGTCTGTATTACTTTGGAATGCTTTTAGCTCCACAGAAAAGAAAACCCAGTTAACAATAACCGGAAAGACATTTAGTATTTAATTATCATTCAAAAACTTACAGATCCAGACCAGGGGTTCTCAGCACATCAATCGTGATCTACTAGTCAATCGCAAATGTAATGTGGGTAGATTACATGTCATTAAAAAAAAAGATGCAAGCCTATCATAAACCCCATCACTTGATATACAACACAGCCAATCAGATTCAATCTTAGGTAGCAAACATAAGAAAGGGTATTAAAATGAGCTGGGTGCTGGACCAAGTAAGAAGACAAAAACGTATCACTTTCATATGGAATAGGAGAGTTTGACACTACAAGGCAACATTCAGCTGAAGTCCAGAGCGCATGAACAATTATGAAATTTACTGGCAGAGGGAAAGTACCCAAACATGAGAAAATGTGCTGCCTCCTTGACTGCCTTATTTGACTCAACTTATTGATGTGAGTTAACCTTTTCCTACATAAAGATCATTAAGTCCAAGTACCAGTCCACCATGACTGATGACCATCTGGAAGATGTGCTTGAGGCTAGCTGTCAGCAGCTACTGTCCAGACTATGCATCCCTGGCTCATTCCATTCAGTGCAAATCATCAGGGTAAACTCAGGTAATGACACAAAACGTACACATAAATATAAATCCAGGATTAATTATCAGAAGTCAGTGAAGAGTGGCTATAAGCAAATGGCACTGTATGAAATAATTATTGATAAAATAGTTTTGAGCTAAGTATGATCTTTCTTTTACTCTATATTATTTCAAAATTACTACCATTATTATTAATCATTTTATTGGGGGGTTCTTAAAAATCTTATAAATCTTATAAAATCTTATAAATCTTAAATCAACATTTCCAAAACATTCTTTCTACTTGAGCCCTTGGTATCAGTTCCTCTTTTTCCCCCTTCCCGAATCCTTGATCAATTATATATTATGGTTATTTTATATATTATACCATCCTTTTGTTTCCTTTCACCCACTTTTCTGTTATTCATCCCCGACTCTCGGGGGGGAGGGGGGGGAGTAGCTGTAACTATTAACCTTTTCTCTGCTCCCACCCCCTCAATCCTCCTATCCTCAGGATATCACTAGCTCCATTACTATTCCTGAGGGGTTTATCTGTCCTAGATTCCATATGTCGAGAGCTATTATCTCTATCAACCTGTGTACTCTGGTCTAGCCAGATTTTTAAAGTAGAACTGGGTCATGGTAGTGGGGGAAGAGGAAGAATTCAGGAACTACAAGAGTGATGTGTTTCATCGGTACTTTACTGCACCCTGGTTGAATCAATTTTTCCTTGAAACTCTTCTGTGGAGGGATGTCCAATTTTCTACAGAGGACCTTTAGGTTTCCACTCCAACCCCCCTTGTTGTCCCAGATGCAATTGTTTGGTATCTTTTGATACCTGATACCTAACCCTGTGAGACCTCATGATCTCACAGATGGGTGTGCATCTTTCATATGGGCTTAGTTACTTCTGAGTAGATGGTTGTTTGTTCAACTTCAAATCTTTAAGACCCCAGACACTGTCTCTTTTGATAGGTGTGCCCCATCCACTTTCTTCAACACATTTGGTTATGTACCCATTCTGTTTGCAGTGATTGTGTAAGGAAAGTGAGCATCAAAGAGTGCCAGGTTATTAGAACAAAATATTCATGTGTTTAGGGAGGCCTGAGTAGAGGCCCAACGTCCATCTGTTATCTTAATACTTAACATATAAATATTTTTACATTGACCACCATCTTTATCATTATAAATTTGCCTCAAATATTGTATGAGACACCCATTAATGAAAATGTCACGCTTATCTAATAAACATAGGAAGAATTTCAGGATTAAAATATCGGCCTTAATAAATAACTTAAAGGCTGAGCCCTGGTGGCCTAGTGGTTGTGTGCGGGACTGCAGCCAACAGGGTTGACAGTTCAAATCCAGCAGCAGCTCTCCAGGAGCAAGGCTGGGTTTCCTACTCCCACCAGGGCAGTGATGTCAATAAATAAATAAATAAATAAGTTAAAGATTGTCAATAAAAGCAAACCTTAGAGGAAGTTGTGAGGTAATAGGCTATTTAGAACTCAAGATATCACTTTCCTCAGATTTCATATTAGTTCTAAACAGAAAAGATACTTATACATACTATAGAGAAATATTGTGGATATCATCTTCCCTAGTCAAATGCATTTATTATCACCCAAACAAGGATACCACATATCAAACACCAAAAAGTACACAAGTTCGGTAGTTTTTATGCTAGAATATGTCACTTCTTACCTCTTCCTGAATTGGGAGTGGGGGTGGGGGGAAATCAGATAAAAACCAAATGTGATTCATTCTGCAAACTACCAGATCCTACAGAGACCATGCAAAAGACCACCCCTCAACAGAAGTGGCAGCAGCACCACCAGTAGCAGTAAAGGTGAGGAAGTCTCCAAAATTAAAGAAAATTGAGAAAGGGTCTAATTAAAAGCAACATGTAATTCAGGATTCTGGTTCTAAAGGAATTCAAAATTTTTAAAATTGGGGAATTTAAATGACAGAGCATGTGTTTAATTTATTATAAGTGGAAATGGAATATCATTCTCAGGAGATAATCTGAAAATTGTTCGGGAGTGCTTTCTCATTGTACTACAACTCATTTTCAAATGCCTAAGCCATGAGACCATTTTTTAAGTGTATATGTATATACAGAGAGGCTGTGGCAAAATGCAAACAGTTGGTAAATCCAGATGAATGAAATACGTGTTCACGCTGTTATTTTTCCAAGTTTTCAAGTTTATCACAACAGAACATTAAAGGAGGAAATATATCCCAGAGACATTTTTAAATATATCAAAGGAGTAGGCCCCAAGGGGCACAGAACACAGAATTTGTGCCATAATGATAGAGGGCAAGATAATCCAGGGAGAAAGAGGCAGAGAGCACCTAACAGCACCAATGACCCCAGGAAAAACCCACACTGCCCTTTGAACCCACACTGAGTGCTGCCCAGGCTGAGGACCCATGCCAGCTGTCCATCTTCCCAGCTGTCTGGGGAACACCTTTTATCAAGTACTGCTTTCACACAGCCCATGAAACAAACACACAGCACACATGCATGCATACACACTCATACCCAATAAGGAGAAACACCTTTGCTCCACGGTTGCATCTTGCAACCATGGCCAGGAAGCTCAAGTAAGAAAAACACCAAAGCTTGGAGAGATTAGTGTTAACCTAAGTGGCAGAGAGAATGGGCTTTCTAGAGACCCATTTTATTTCTTGGGTCAAGTGAGAAAGGCTTCTCTTGAATTACATCAGCCAATAAATTCCCTAAACACGCCCCTCCCCCTCACACACACACACCTTTCTGGCAGTTTGTATTGAGTTTGCAGACCATGTACAACCCAAGAAATCTCACTGAAACACTGCTTTGTGAACATTGAACTCCATGGTCAAAGAAGATTGGCAAACAAATACTTCCTGTACATAATATGCCCTTCTTGTCCCCTTGCAAAGCAGATTAGGGTAATGAAAGCTCTGAGAAATCTTACAGTAAAGAACCATCTTTAACTCTATTCAAATTAGCATGCCCCAAACCACTTGGCTTTCCCTATTATTCATTCTTTAAAAATAATATTCCACAGCATGAAATTTTTCCAAATATTGGGTGGAAACAATTGTGCTGCAAGTGTTCTATAATAAAAATTTTCTATAGCTTCAACATACAGAATGTGTTTATTCCTACTTAGGAAGTTTAAGGTTCATGCAATCAAAGCAAAGATTACAGGTCAAGAATAAAAAGCTGAAGTATACCAGCAGAGTTCAATGTCGCAGTATTCTACGCATGCCTGTTGGACAATGTAAGGGTTCTCATAAAGTTAGCTAGTTTCCCACCTGAATGCTAGCCAGTCACAAGTCTACCATGGCTACTACATAGGGGACTTAATAAAGGTCATCAGATAAATGGAGTCATTACCAATCTGCTTTCTTGGGGAATTACATTTCTTGTAGACTTTCTTCACGTTCCCTCTGTTGCACATTGAATTAATGCTTTTATTGAACGTGTGTGGTAGCTACTAGTTCTGAAGTCCTGGGAGGATAGAACTAATTCAATGCTCTTTAGTGTATACAACTAGTTTAAATGATTTGTTCCCAGCACGTGTCCTTTACTTGTCCAGAATGAATTAGGCTTGATCTTTCGAATCTCTTTGGACTTACATTTTCTTAGAAAAGTACACAACTATAAATGTGCCTGGTCTTGTTGTACATAGTATTAATAAAGGATGGCAAGTTTAGCACACTCTTTTCAGGCAGGCACATGAGGGGGAAATAAGTAAATGCTATTAAGCATAGATGCAATGAAGTTAATTTCAACTCTTCAAAAGAAACTACTTATTTCCAGGACATCAGGCTGCTAGAAGATGGCTCGGCTATCCTTCATTTAATGCCTGTACACTCAAATGTAACATATACCTTTGTATATTTTCTATTCTTCCAATGACAACAAGGGAGTATAGAAACTAAAGCAGGAGGCCAGAGCAGACCACGATGTCAGCAGTTCAAAACCACCAGTTACCCAATGAGAGAGAAAGATGGGATTTTTCACTCCCAGAAAGAGCTACAGTATTAAAATGAGATGTATTTCAAATGAGATGTATTTCAAATAACACCTACAACCATGTGAGACATTTCCTTAAAGTTTTGAGCTTTTCTGTGAGACACTGTAGTGAATCATAAACCTCAGGACTTGAAAGAATATGTTAAAGGGAGGTGGAGGAATTGGAGAATGGAGGGGCATAACATTTTAGGAAAGTAAGACATTTAGAATATCTTTAATCTTAAACTCCTTGAAGATTAAATTTTCTACAATAAATGATTACTAAATTTCCAAGCTATTCTTACTGACATCAAATTGATTTCAACTCAAAGTAGAACTTCCCCTCTGGGACTACAAGACTGTAACTCTTTTTTTTTTTTTACCCTCATGCAATTTTCTATTGGGATCTTTTAAAATCATTTTATTAAAGGTTCTTACAACTCTTATCACAATCCATACATATATCAATGTATGTCAAGCATATTTGTATATTTATTGACCTCATCATTCTCAAAACATTTGCTTTCTATTTAAAGCCTTGGTATCAGCTCCTCATTTTCCCTCTTCCTCCCCATCCCCTTCCCTTATAAACCATGGATAATTTATAAATTATTATTATTATTTTATCATATCTCATGCTGTCCAATGTCTCCCTTGACCCACTTTCCTGCTGTATGTCTCCCAGGTAGGAGGTTACATGTAGATCCTCCTGTTTGCATGCTGTGGATTGCTCTGTGTTCAGGGAAAGTCCCACCTCCTGGAGTCTCAATGCCAGTCTGGTAACATGATTGGCACAGGGACCGTCTCCCCTCATTTGTTAATGTAAGTGATAATGGTTCCTAGTACCACTGTTGGGTTTACACTGTTAAATATTACCACATTTGGCTTTATTTTAATAAATATTTTAGTATCCTGGTACCATTTGGTTCAGAATATTTTTTTCTTGGTTTACTGCTCTAAAAACTGGGTGTATCTTATAGTTCGAAAATAGGGTAAATATACTTACATATGTATAAACCTGTATTTAGGTCTCTATAAATTGCCCTTGCCTACTAGTTCTTTCCTTCATTTCCTTTTACTTTCCACTTCTCCTACTATCATGCTCAGTCTTCATTTGGGTTTCAGTAATTTCTGTCTGTTACATTGCCCTTGATCCATCCCTACTAGGTCTCTCACACCCCCCTTGCCACTGCTTTTGGCTCACTTGTTGTTCCCTTGTCCCTGGGTTGGTCAACACCACCTCTTTCCCTCCCTCCATCTCCACTCTCCCACACACACACACCTGGAATCACCATTCCCATTGTTTTCTCCTCCAGATTGTTCATCCAGCCTATCTTATCTAGATAGACCTGCAGAGATAATATTATGCACACAAAAACAAGGCATAGCAAAACACAGCATCAAAAGAAAATGAAATGATGATAACTAAAAAGCCAATGACAATAATAAATACATTTTAAAAAATTAAAAGGAGAAAAACCTGCAAGTAAGGGAGTGGTTTTTGTATTGCTAACCTTGAGGTTACACACCCATTCCATAGCCCACTATGTCACCAGGGTTCCTACTGACACACTTATATATAGATAATACATTGGAAAGTGTGTAAAAGCATGATTTAGCCCAAGAGCAACGAGTATGTCAGCACTCACAGTGTAGTCTTCAAATAGCAGTTCATTTAAAAATAATAATAAAACAAGGAGTCTTTGGAGAAGGGTTAATTCCAGGAGAAATATATAAGAACATCTTGCTATACCAGGAAAAGGTAACACTGCTGACTCCTGGAACACCATATGTACCTGTAAGCACGGATCTACATAAAGATAGAATGTTTTCATTATTGCCTTTGTGGTCGGGCGGCTTATTTAACAGTTTAAAATGCATTGTGACACTAATTCATATCTGTATCCTCAAAAACCATGCTCAAACTAGAATGTATATGAACTGACATTTATAATATAAACACCATCTTCTTAAGGTTTACAGTATGATATCATGGTTCTATTATGATGAAAAGGTAGTTTATAAGGATATGGACTAAAATAGTCATACAAGAAAAGAAGACTGGGATTTGCTTTAAAATAATGAGACGTAGAGGGAGGAGTAGATATAAATTAAAGAATAGTGGCCATAGTTGATAACTTTTGTTGGTGGGGAGTGTGTTGGTTGATGTGAGAATTTTTGAGTATTCATTGCATTATTCTCTGTTTCTGCCTATGTCTAAATATTGATAAAAGTTTTCACATCCAAATCCAATGTGACATATATAACTTCCATTTCTAGAATATTAATCAAGAGGAGTGTGGTAATAGACAAGGACATACACTTCTAGTAAATATAAGAATAAAAATTTTTGAATAAAAATTTCTAGGTAGATATTTCTTGTTACTAAAAATGCTCACCAACGTGGGCATTGAACATGAGTTGAGAGTCGTATAAAGCCACATTTTGGATCCACTTGCACTCAGAAATCTATAAACTTGTTTTCAACATACTCTTGGCTACTGCATGATTCAAAGAAAGCATTAAAACATGAGTGTGAAGTGGAGGGGGTGGGATATAGAGTACAGGAATAGAGAGTTGAGAAGACTTCAACAGAGTAGAAAGCAGATTGACTTAACCTAGTAAGCTGAGATTCCTGTTGAATCTCTCTTCACTGAAAGGTAAGAGTGATTTCTCTATTACCAGGTAACAAGTGAAAAGACCCATTTCTGAAATCACTAATTTAACTCAGTTTCAGAAAAGAGATCATTAATCCTATAATGGTGAATGTGATGTTTTCATAACATTTAATTAAATACTTTTAATTAAAATCTATCTGGTACCGAAATTATACTTGTATAGTTTAATATATTTTGGTTGTTATATATATTGATAACTATGAAAGTAAAGAATGAAAACAAAAAAATTTTCCCCTGAAATTAAAAATTGTGGCATTATCGGGTTAAGAGAACAGAGTCCTACACTATATGGGCACACTATTCTTTCCCTGGACTTGCTTCAGACATGCTAATTTATTGTGTCTGGATCAGAATTTCCATTCCAGTAGGTCTTTGACAAGGGTCAAAACTAAGCAAACTTCTGTTTCATTGGGAAACTAAAGAGATTAAAAGAAAAATAACCCAAAACTGAAGTTCTTGCAAGTAGTTTTGTAAAGATACCAGATACTATAAAACTGCCAGCGATTTAAATACAGAGCATTCAGACAAATCTGACCTTTTCTTTTTCATCATCTTAGCATCAGAAGGAAAACTGATATTTCTAACGAAATCAGCAAATATTCTTTTAACTTGGCCCCACGTTATCTACCATTAAGAACATCTCTGTATTATGAACTCAATTTTGATTCTGACCTATAAAATTAAGTAATCAAATCCTATTTCTGAGGTTATTATTCTATTTGTCTCACTCTATAATTTTACTTTAGTGGGCATACAGCAATTCTTTCAGCTTCTACCATTTGTATATTGGTCCATTCATCATTAGTCTAGAATCCCTACGCTGAGGCAGTCCACACAGATTTTATTACATGAGAAACTGGGAAAATCACATTGATGAAATTATAAGATAGTTATAACTTTTTCCTCCACAGACAATATGGGTATTTTCTTCTTTCTTTTCTTATCACTCAGCATCCTTTCCTTCACCCAACTAATATCCTGGTCAACTCAAAATAAAAACAAGCTGCATTTCCAGATGCTTCTGCTTCAGATCATTTTAGAATTTGAATTTTTGACACTGGACATTTGACAACATCATAGTTTGGAGGAAAAGCCAATTTCAGCTCTACGGTCTTGGAAAATGACAAACTCAGATGGATTGACTCTCCTCTCTATCATCAAATATTTACTGAACCCTTTGTAAGGCATCTTTATTAATGTCAGGTAAATGAGTCAAAATAAGCTAAAGCTTGATCTTATTCACTAATACTGAGTGAAAAGTAAATATGTAATGAAAACTCATAAAAGTGTGCATCAGCATATTCAATAACAAAGCTACAGATGAAATTAAGTCAACTCAATGGTAATTGCTTTCTTATCTCCAATAGGAAAGTAGCTGCTAATTAAAGAAAAATTTAAGGCTTGATAGAACCCTCATTTTATTAGTAAAGCCATCATCATGGAAAAATAGGGTTCAAAGAGTCACAACACCGACATATTTTTCTAAAGTCAAGCTGAAGCTGTATGTTACACCAGGATTAAACTGGTTGGATGAGCAGGTACCACCCCCAAAAAATGGAATCCCTCTTGCCTCAAGTATATACCACATATACTTGAGTACAAGTTTACCTGGTTTATCAACCAAGGCCTCTAATTTTACCACAAAAACTACATTTAAAATGTGCTGAAAAATTTGGCTTAAACATGAGTATATACGGGATTTAATTTTTATTTTCCTTAACAAAACAACCTTATCACCTTCAAAGTACTCTCCATTACACTTAATACATTTGTCATATCTAAAATTCCATACTTGGAAATATTTTTCAAACTCATCTGTTTGGATGAATGACAACATCTCCCTTGTTTTTTTGCTTCACCTCTTCTACAGCCTCAAAATGCTGTCCTTTCATATCCCTCTGCATTCTGGGAATGAGGTCAGGTGAGTGAGGTACAGGATGCAGGACAAGCATGCTGCTTTTTGCCAAAAACTGTGTGAGCAGGTGCATTGTTGTGGTGGCAAAATCATTCCCCATCTGCCACCAATCAGGCCTTTTTTGTCACACAATCTTTTCACAACCTCTAAACAGAAAGCTAGATTAACAGTCAAACCTGGTGGAGTGGACTTTGGAGGCACTCCAAGTCGACATTTTCATCTGTTTGGGAAGTTGAGGGACATCCAGAATGAGAATTGTCATCAAAACCACTCGTACACTTGAGTTTTTCCCATAGCACTGTCACTGCAAACTGCGTCAACATCACAACTGGCATTTTTACCAAGTGGAAAACAGTATTTCACAGTCTCACACTGGTCTCTTCAATCAGCAAGTACAAAAATGGGGTTCTAGCAGAAACTGCTTTTATGAAAAAATTCACTGTGACCAGAGAGAACCTTCCCAGGCAAGGTGCCTGGGCGCACTCTCAGAACAAGTTGCACAATGTCTAGCATTGAGCGAAAATGCGAAATATGAAAGCTCTGCTCTGCCCTGTGCAATTCCAATTTTGGGGTGGGTGGTGTATCTCCTCCTATTTTGCTGACATAAATCTTTAAAGAAAACCATATTTGTGCTAGCCATGAATAGATGTCATCTGAAGGGTTCTAGTTAATTACTTCTAGGAGGACCCTTGGAACACTGCTTATAAGAGAACTCAACGCTCATACCCACTTCCATCAGGATCATCATCTGGAACAATGAAGTTATAAACGCCATCATCACCATGAGTTAATTAGCAAGTGCTAATGAGCAGTTCTGGTGGCATCCTGGGTTATGTATTGGATGGTGATTGACTGTGCTCCTGGTTCAACCTGCTCCCATTAAAAAGTAAGTCTTAGAGACTCAAAGGGACATTTTTCTATTGTATTCTATAAGTCAGTGAGTCAGAATCAACTTAATGGCAGAGTTTTATGCATCCTCACCAGAACAGTAGTTTACCTCAAGTATCAGGCAACTGACTAAATTACTCAAACCTAAATATATAGAATGTTCCCACATATACTTCATTAAAGAGGGCACTATGACCATTTTGATTAATGTTTTATTACAGTGTCTGGCTAGAGAGAGGGAGAATCTCTAAATATAAAGACTGAAAACTGCAAGAATGAGGATCTGCCCATTAACAACTTTGATTCAATTAGAATTTTCCCCAGGACATAAAACATATTATTAACTGACTCTGGCATCTAAGTTTTGTCTTACATTTACATTTAATAATAACTTACATTTTTATTTATGGCAATTTATTGATTCAGTGAACACAATTTTTTTATGTTGACAGCTGTTATTCCAAGCCAAGTGCACATGAGTTTGTGTCCCTACTACTCCCACTCCTCTGTCTAACAGGATTATAACTTTTCCACAGTCAAGAAAATGATGGAAATGTTAGTGTGCAAAATTCCGTATTAGAGGATGATCTTTTCACCCACTCAGGGTGCCAGGAACCTACTACTACAGATGATGAAAGGAAGATGAAAGGAAAAGAAATGACTTAGAAATATTATGAAAAAGAAATTATTTTAAAAAAGACAATTATTTACAATCATTGGAAGAAGTGTGCAAATGCATATATGAAAATTTTATCAGGTATCAACTTTATCGCTACTAGCAAATTGGAACTCAACCTAACCCACAATTCTAAGCTATACAACTAGTTTGGGGTATTGCATGAAAGAAGGTGGCTAGCAATCCCCTGGATGGAAGAGTCTCTTAGGTCTTACAATCTACATCCAGTTAAGGCCCTGCCATTGACTTTGTAGGGTTTGGTTTTTTGGTTTAGAGTGCCCTGAAAATTGTGACTTGGGACTACCAAATATTTGTAATTTTCACGCTGTCTTTGTTTTTTTATGACATATGCTAGTCTAGCAGGCATGATTCTGCCTTTATGAATGCGTGCTATTGAAAGTTTTGCCCTTATCTCCAACCTCATTGATTGTGTAAACTGTTTGCAGTCACATGAGTTTTTAATCTGCATAAGTCAATGTATAATGGTCTAAAAGTATATCTGTATAAGCTGTCATTTCTCAATTTTAATTCAATTTGATCAGCTAAATTAATGATACTATCAATGGAAATACCATATAATCCATAGGGATGATCTATAATATTCTCAAATAAAATGACAATGATGTCTCTGAAGTGAACCAGAACATATTTTTAAACCATAGATATATTACTGAATTTTGAGCTTGCACTTAATTGTAGCCCTGATATAAAAACAATTAATTCTATGACATGAACCTACTCAATACTTGTCCTCATGAAGAAACTACTGAAGCTGTGGGTGCTAGGACAAAGTGTGGCAAAGAAATTAGATGGTTCCCCAGCTAACAGAAAGAAGAGTGCCTGGGGACTTACAAGCTTCTCTTAAAACAAGCCGCCATTAAGTGAGGCATCAACTAAGTCCACATGGAAGAAGCAGACTAGCCTGTGTGATCCAAGAATTGTAAGTAACAAAATCCAAATCTGAAAGGAGGAATGGTACTAAAGCAAAAATACTGAACACCTGAATTGCAGAAAGCTAGGATGATACTCAATGGGGCAAAAGCTATTTACAAAGTTGCAACACTTATTAAATTTCTGATGAATCCTTCTGACCACAGATCAAAGAAAGATGTGAATAGCTTTGCCATCAGACAGAGTACATTGTAAAATAAACTATTACAAGTGCAGTGAGTTCAGAATGTAACACCTTATCACTAGATCTCTCTTTTGACCCATTTTGAATTTATTTCAGGTCTTAACACTTTTGCTTCCTTTTAGATAGATGTGTTTCTGTTTTATTTTGCCATTGGGGTTTGAGAGTGTTTTTTCTTTTTGTTTTGCATTATTTTTCCAGCTTATGAAATCCAGGGTTAGTAAATCTATAGAGGCAATAACTGGATTAATAGTTTCCTCGGGACAGAGCAGGGGTGGTTGGAGGGAAAGAAGAAGCTAACAGCAATGAGCACAGGAAAGAAGAAAATATCCTAAAATTGCATGCGATAACTATTACGCAACATTTTTTCATGTATTAAGTCTATTTACAAACATAACTAGTATGCTATTAAGTTCAACAGAGCTTGATCCAATTTTCCGAGGTCGGACTTCTTACAATGCTCTTCTCATGTGCTTCACAGATGAAGCTAAGCCTTTTTATTTCTTAAGCAGTTGGTGTCATCCTATAAAGAAAAGTGCAGCAAATCCAGATCCAAAGAACACGGTCATCATAACCGCCACTTGCTTGCCACAGAAAATGGCAAATCTTCCCAGGGCCCTCCTGGCAGTGGCTCTGTCGGGCCACTGAGGCGGTAAGCCTCCGGATCCTCCGCCTCAACATGGTGCCGTTGGAGATTCTGCACAATTCACAGAGAACGACCAACAGAAGAAATGGCAGTCCCAGCTCCTGCTCTCTCGACCTTGTTCCCCCATTTTTTAATATCATCAAACTATGAAACTGTATAATGTGAACTCTACATCAATAAAATTGTAAAAAAGAAGAGTTCTCTGTGTGACTAGAACCCAAGCAGGACAGTGGTCAATGTATAGGCACAGAACCAAATGATGACAGCTGAGGAGCCTAACCTATCACCCATCTGTCACCGATCCTGTGACACCACGCTTGTTGCTGTGGCTTTCCACCAGGATAAGCCGTAGTAAATAGGTTCCAGGGAAGCTTCTCCCCTGAGCCAGACTAAGAAGGGCTTGGGAATTTGCTTCTAAAAGTAGGCAGTGATAAGGGAGAACAGCAGATGATATGAAAATAATAATAATTTGCAATTTATGGTTATCACATAATTACTATATATATGTATGTATATGATTAAGCATGTTTCAAAAGCAGATCTAAAGCGTGGTAATAAGCAATCCAATGGAGGACTGGGTCACTCAAGGAAGGCTGAGGAGGCCATGTTTGTGACCTGCAAGATGTACTACTTTTAAGCAAGCACATAAATGGGCAAAGAGCTTTCAGGCAAAGGCACATTGTGTGTTAAGGCTCTACATTGGGAAAGAACTTTTGAGCTGTGGGTTGAAAACAGGTAGTGAAGTAGTGAGTGATGCAGGATGTGCTTAGATGGTGTGCAGGAAACCAACCAAATAGGGTCTTAAAGGCAAAGCTATGGATTTGGACTTTTACTCTCAAAGAAATGGAAAATCAAAGATTTTTAAGTATAAGAAGGAGATTTCTTTAGTCGACAGGGTTTAGGTTTTATAATCATTATGTGGCATACAGTGGACACAGAGACAGAGAGACAGAAATGTTTCAAGAGTAAAGTCCAGGAGGTAAATAAATAGCTATTGCAGTAATCTACATATGAGAGGATGGAGGCTTATACTCCTGTGCTAGTGGTGAAGATAAGCTGTCAACCAATTCAAGAGACAGTAAAAGAAAAGAAGGCAAAATGGCTTTGCCTTGGTGGTAGAGTGACTACTAGTGTGCAGTCAAGTATCTCATTCATGTGCCTGTCCCCTCACACTGAGAGAAAGAATGGAGGCAACATGGGGGAAAACCTGGCCGAAGAGGCTATCTTTTGATAGGCCAGCTTGAAAGATTGGCTTGAAATTGGTAAATGGGAATTTGCGATTTCAAGAAGATTTTTAATATTCCCTGATTGCAGTGACTCACTGTACCTAGACTATTTTCCCAATTCATGTGACTCACTCTGAGTATAAGCTTTCTTACTGGTAGGACTGGGATTTGAATTTGAGCTAGGCAGAAAGAGCCTACCTGACTATCCTGCCAATCAGAACCCTGAACATGAAGATCTAACATCCTCCCTCACAGACATCATTTTACACACTTGTCACAATTCATTTCAGGATAAATTAAGTAATTTCTGTGTGACTCACTAACTCAGGGAGAGACCTTGGAAGATTCTGCCTGAGTTCATGGAGTCTTCACTCAAGAGTTTATTTTGCTGACTTTTCTTCGTGCCCTTCCCTGTAATGAACCATCCAGGTGAGTATGGCTCGGAACCCAGGCCTCGGAACCCTCCTAGTTCAACCCTGCACCCGGAAGAGGGTCTCTGGGATACTCAACACTGACACATGTTGAGCTTGAAGTAGCAGTGTAACACAATTGGGGTAAACAGCAGTCTGGAGTCCTAGAGTTAGATCTGAACTAGAGATCGTGATGGTGACCCTTTGATGGTATTTGAAATTATGTGCTCTCTCCCGAGACTTCATTCCAGTATAACATGCAATGCAGAATTGGAAGAACAAGTGTGAACAAATTTAGGTAAGTATTTACTCCATACTTCTTGCCTTGTTTTCATTATTTTAAGATAATCACAAGTCGATGGTTAAAGTGTCTTTTAGCAAGTCCCTGAGTCCTCGTTGATGCATGCCATGGAGTCATCTCGGACTCATCGTGCGTGGCATCACGTACAACAGAACAAAGGACCCCTCAGCCTGCTCTACCCCTGTAAGAGTTGCTTTGCAGAGCACACTGCTGCAGCCACTTTGCCAATCCAGGTCATTTTGAAAGTCTCCCTCTTTTTCACTGAATTCTGCTTTAACAAGGCATCTTGACCCTTTTCCAGAGACTAGTCTCTCCTGATAAC
Source organism: Nesogale talazaci (assembly GCA_004026705.1). Taxonomy (NCBI): domain Eukaryota; kingdom Metazoa; phylum Chordata; class Mammalia; order Afrosoricida; family Tenrecidae; genus Nesogale; species Nesogale talazaci. The sequence continues at coordinate 19,670 of PVJH01005083.1, read as the reverse complement.
ATGGCCAAACGTACTTGCTTTTAAGGACCATTCTGGCTCGACTCCATGCCTCAACTCCCAGTACCTCCAACCAGTCATCACCTGCTGTCCTGGCTGGAATGAGTCCTTTCTCTGAAGGCCTCCTGCTTGCATCAGTATCTGCCACATGGTCACAGGTTTCCACCATGTTGCATTTTCAATTAAAACAGCTAACTGGTGTTTTAAAAGAATGATTTCCAAGCTGCCAGGGCAACAATGTCACAAACCCCACCAGATTTTGTGAGAGTCAAATGACAGTATAAATCATTAGAAAAATGTGCTCTAATCACAGAAACAGCAGAGCCTCGTGGAGACTGAACATCATCCAATTGGCCAAGAAAATAACCATGCAGCTTAAAATCATTTTTCACAATGACTATTCCAGCTAGTTCATAGTTCTTGGCAGATAGACCCTACATACATAGCCTAACTCAGCTAATTTTCACTCTGTAGATCGGCAAATATGACCCAATCCCTGCCCCCCTCACTTCCCCAGAAGAACCACCCAGAGAGCTTTCAGAAAATCTTAGTCCACGCATCAAAAAGGATGTCCATTTGTTGCAGTCTGCCTTTGAATGCATTAGCAAATAGGCCACCAACATTCATCATCAAAACCCTACTGTGCTGAGGAGGATGAATCACACAGAACGAGTAGAATTGCAGAGCGACAGAGATCGACTTTACTAGTCTCTGCTGTTGGTGTTTGCCTTCCTTAAGACAGAAGAAAAGAGACAATTTCGTGGGACTTCTCCAAACCCTATATAAAGAAAATTTAAGAGAAAGAAATAAGTAAACACTATATGATACTGTAAGAATTTCCTGAGGCAATAAAATATTTTCACCCCAGATGGGATTAAGAATCATTTTTTTCCTATGTATATTTTCTTGCCAGGTTTAATTTCCAAATTATGTTCTCCGAGCAGCCCAAGTGCTGAGAATTCCATGGGGGAATGTGTATTTTACTCTGATGGGACAATAAAAATATATACCTACTGCAATTTAATACTTCATCCTGCAATGAGATACCATCTGCTTTCATAAAAGAACTCCCACTAAATACATATATCTAGTAATGATTCTAGAGGGTGTGGCAGGATGCTATCAGAATCGTTGTCGCTGAGTTGATTCTAAACTCATAGCAACCCTGTAAGACAAAACAGAAGCACCCAGTAGGTTTCTGAAGCGAGGAGTAGAAAGTCCCATCTTTCTCCTCCAGAATAGGTAGTGTTTTTGAACTGCCCACCTTGAGGCTAGCAACCTCATCTGACAGTACCACCAGAGCTTCTTGGGAATATTCATGGTACTATAGTATTGTCTTAGCCTGGGGGTGGGTAGATAGACATTGGGGTGTCCTCTAATTTTTTATCTCTTTAAAAATATTTTATAACAATCCTGTAAATTTTAGAATGTGTATTCAACTCAATCAGTATCCACAGGCCCTTGCTTGAGGAGAAATAAGTCTTGCATCATCTTGCTGTCCCTGGAGTCCCAGAATCCCATTGATTATATATATTATAACACCTGGACGAGTAAAGCCATTTGTGTTACACCAAATTTTCAAAGACTTGGTCAAACCCTGGAGACCTTCCCTATCAGATACTCTTTGTCTCTGAAACATCTCGCAAAGACTATATATGGCATAATCACTTTTAAAGCAGTGAAAACGCCTGCCAACTGCCAAACTTGACATTTTTTTCAGTAAGAAACAGATTGAGATAGGTAAGGTTTATGGTGCCAACCTGATTGATAAACACATGTGAGCTTAATCGAAGGGCAGAGAGATATATGGTTTGGTGAGCTTTGCCTTTCTAGTTCATAGTTCTCTTACTTTCTAATGGTCAGACCAGTGTGAAGCTACCTTAGCCAGTTCCCTGCTTCAGCTTGCAAGGCTCACTGCCTGCAAGACATCCCTGAGGAGAATGGACTTCCCCTGAGGCAGTCCTTTATGCTGCAGCAGCCGTGTAGAGACTCCTGCCAGCATTGACATGCTTACACACTCACTGATGGAGCTTTCCTCCTGCAGTGAGCATCCTTGCATGTGTTTTGTGGAATGGAGGAGGACTTCGTAGATTGGTGCTGGACATACAGGCTAGTGTTGGACTTAAGGGCTTGGACAGCACTTCGTTGGGAAGCATTCTTAAGGTATACTTACCCTTTATATAAAATTCTCTCTCATACATATGGAGTTTCTGTGGATTTGTTTTCCTAGTTTACCCAGACTAACACACAGATCAAGGAAGAGAGTTTAAGTTGATCCTGAAACTCAAACCAAAGTACCATCAAGTAGATTCGGATTCACAGATACCCTACAGAACAGAGCAGAACTGCCTCTGTAGGTTTCCAAGCTTGTAATTCCTTAAGAGAGTCTGAAATGTGCTTGGTGGTTTCTAACTGCTGACCTTGTAGTTAGTAGGCCAATTGTAATTGGCATCACCACCAGGGGCCCTCGTTAAATTGACCATGGGTGCTTAAAACATGCCATAAGTTGAAACCCTTCTTGTTCCAACATAGAAACATGGAAGCAGGGGCGCTCATACCTTCTTGCTCAAAGGATGGTCGAGCAATGAGAGTTCTCAAAGCGACTCTTAGACTTTCGGCACCAACTGGGATATGGCTAGAATACAGACTCCTGGACTTTACTGTGATGTAAGACCCCAGACATGCTAGTGGGAGAAGAAGAGTGGGCAGTAACCTGCATTTTAATGTCTTCCAAATGATTCCAGTGTCCCTACATCTTGAGAACCACAGATGCAAGAGTTAGTAAAGTGGAAGCCTCAGGGGTCAAAATGACCAGGCTTAAACAGCAAGGACTTCACCTGCTCTCTGAGCGTGCCCTCAGAAAAGTGAATGAGCTTTTTTTTAGGTTCTAATTTTCTCACCTGTAAAATGAAAATGACGATAGCCTTTAGCTCACTATAACACAAGCAAGATTACATAAACAAGATAGTAAAAGTTTGGCAAGATGCCTGGCACATAGCAAGCATCAATAAATGTGAACAATGATTTTATCTACTACATTTTATGCCTGCTTGCACATCCATTTATTCCATTGGCGTTAATTGAGCATTTACCAAATATCAGAGCCAGGACCTGCATAATCCAGAAGTCCTGGCTTCAGGGAGCAGCGGAATGCAATGGCGCTCTTTCCTGGCTGTGTTTTAGATCACACATGGAGGTTAATGACACACTGCTGCCTGAGCCCCAATCCATGTCAAGAATCTCTGGTCATGGGACATAGGCTTTGCTTTCAAAACCACTAAAGAAATTCTAATAGAAGCATGGTGTAGTGGGCTTTGAGTTGGGCTAACCAAAGATCAGTAGTTTAAAATCATCAGCCACAATCCCCAGGAGAAAGACTTTCTACTCCCTTCAAGAATTACAGTCTTGGAAACCTACAGAGGCAGTTCCACACTGTTCTAAAGTGTCACTGTTAATCAGAATTGACTAGCTGGCAGTCAGACTGGAATGACTGAACCATCAAGAAAAAAGTAAAGCCTAATCCCCCAAGTACAGTAACTAGATGTGTACACACAGCAATGGGGAGCTTCTAAGGAATCACTAGCCTTCTATGCTTTTTGTTTGTGCTGAATTTTTTTCTGTGACTGACCCATCTTCAAAGGGATCATATTTTACTAAATATTCAGAGTCTGGAGCTGTATCTGACAAAGGAGGAGTGGAAAGAGAAGTCTGCTGATGGAGTGAGAAGCAGGTTATAATTCTGAGATATTGTTCTGACAGCTCGTGAAAGTCTGAACACAGTATTTCAAGACGGAAGAGTAGTTACACAGTCATTATCTCCAGAACGGAATCTTGTAAATGAACATTCTTCAGGCTTCGGGGATCGACATAATGGCTTCACACACCAGTGTCCAAGAGGAGGGGCAACATGGGCAAAGTTTCTAAATTAATTAAAAGAGACAGTCAGGCACACTTCGTGCCATTCTTTAATCTACATTCTCTTGAGATGAATGTAGAATGACAGGAAAGACTCCATGCTAATGAGCTGGAGGCTGGATCCTGGGGAAGCTGGCCGCACAGCTCTCCTGAACACAACAGCATGGCTGAAGGCTCTGCAGAAGCAGAAGGACCTAGACACCTTGCCGCAGCTGTGCGGTAGACATGTCCCCAGGAATTTTCTGAAGAATGTTCACTGGACACATACACTCAACCTCCTTGACTACAGGCAATTTGAAAAAGAGATAAAAGGAAACCATGTGATTGTTATTTGACAGGGAAGGGTGATAAAAACTACTATGATTTATTGAGGGTTTCCAGCATTTCGAGTGCTGTGATTCAATGATAATAACTTTGTAGATGAGAATCAGCATGAAGCTAATCCCCCTGAACCGAAAGTCAATTACAGAATACCCCCACTGACACCATCCACCCATACCAAAGTCTCTCACACAGACCTTAGCCAGAAGAAGCTCAAACTCAATGTTTGAAGTCCCATAAGAAATCCAAACTCAAAAATGAAAAGGACAAAGTCTCTTGGTTTATTAATGTGCTGGGACAGTTCTCAGAACTCACAGAAGACATTCCACTAACAAACACTCATTTTACCATAGCTGTTGGTGTTAGATGTCATCTCATCAATTCCAAAACAGAATTAAACACTGCCCAGTTCTGCCCAATCTTCACTCTCACTCCTGTGTTTGAGCCCCCTGTTGTAGCCTGTGTAAATCCATCTCTTTCAGAACTTTACTCTTTTTCACTGATCCTCTACTTTCAGATGACATGTTCAAATAGAGTGAAACAGCATCTTGCATTCCAAAATAAATAAATAAATATCACCATTAGGCAGAGATGCACAGAAGAGAAATGTTTCCAATAACGAGCTGCTGAGTCACAGATAAGAGACATCACACCACCCTCTCTTAAGACACAAGGAAGCTCACTGAGTCTTGTGGTTCTAGGTTTCTATTGGCCAATCCTGCATTGCAAGTAAATTGTGCCTCCTGAATTTGGCTTATATCTGCTTGCCAGCTAAGTCTTTTTTTGATCTGGTCATCTGACCCACGGAACATGGCCTGCTTCTACAACTATGAGAACTATTCCCTTGCTATAAACCTCTATATATGTGTAAGACCCTCAATGAGCTCGATTGACACAGTGGTTGCAACAATGCACTTGTTTGGCTGTACGTCGGATAGCTATGAGTCAAAAACAACTCAGTGGCACCTAAACCACAATCAACACACACACACACACACACACACACACACACACACAGGTTTTTATGTGCCAACATGGCTCCCATAAGATTATGTGGGTATAAGTTAACTCGTCACTCGGGTTGCAGTCTGATTGGAGGGCTACAGAGATAAATGGCTCTTGAAGGTCAGGCTCTTCCTCTTCCTCCCTGCTTGAGTCCTGAAGGTTCATTCACCACCACTGGATTCACAGGAACTTTCATTCACCAGCCTGTTATCTTCCTTCATTCTGCATAACTGCATGTGGCTTCATGAGTCTGAAGAGGGAGGTATGGACTAGTATCAGACTTATGAGCTTGATTTGTACTGGGCTGGGATGTTTGCTTGATATATAATTACCACTTGGCATAAAGTTCTCTCTTACACATATTTGAATGTCACTGGATTTGTTTCTTTAGTCGACCCAACCTAGCACAATAGATAAACCTCATTGATTTGCTTCTCTAGGAAGCCTGGCCTAAGGCACCCTTCCCTCTACTTCTTCTCATTTTACAAACAATTACCAATAAACAGTGGTGGTTCTTTCTAGAAAAGGGATCTTGCTGGGCAGGCAATGAAACATTTAATCTCCAGGCTGGTCAAGATGCTAATGACTTTTGCCTTAGTTCCTATAAAATGGACCAGACTGCCCTGTCAGTGGGGTGAGGGGCACAGGAAAGCTGGGGTGCACTTTCCATCTCAAAGAGAATGCATTCAAACATGTGGACTCTGTTCTACAAGCAGCTGAAGGGAACAGGGGTCTCCCTCTCTTAGGCTCAGATATGTCTTTTGGCTTTCATCCAACTTCTTTACCCATTATATCATCCTTATTCTGTTAGTCTCACCAATGCCTTGTCTCCCCTTGTGCTTCTCTTTCTTGGAATTACAGCTAATGAGTCCTCACGGCTGCTACTAACCCCTCAGGTTTATTCCCCAAAAAGTCAGAGTAATTCAGAGTTTTATCACCCTTTAAATAAATTTTTATGGCTCTTTCCCTGCCTTTTATTCTTTTCATTAAGAAAAAAATGATTAGGTTCAAAATTTACAGAAAAAACGTTTTCCATTTAATAATTCATAAACACTTTGTTTTGTGACATTAATTGCAGTCCTCCCAATGTAACAGCACTTTGCCCACTTCCTTCCAGTGCTAATGTTTCCCTTTCTTCTTTGCTCTCCCTTCCTGCCTGCTAGGCTGTCTCCCTGGACAAACGCCACCTCTCTGATCTCATGCGGTTAACTACTCTAAGGAAGGTGAACTTCCCTGGTATTGTTCACCATTTAGTCTGTTTGTCATTTCACTGAAATTTGGACATGTGGGTGTGTTCAGTTCCAAGTCTGAAGATTTTTCTGAGGGTCACAGTCTTTGAGATTCCACTGCCCTTGGTCAGGTCAAAAAAGTAGGTCTTTTCTGATTTTGAGTTTCCTTCCATATTTTTCTTCCACTCTCTTCAGGCAGGACCTCCGACTGGAGAGTAGTCAGCAGTGGTAGCCAGGAACTACCCAGTTCCTCAGGGTTCAGGTCTGAGAGCTCGGACTGGTGCTTGCTTGGGTGGTTCATCAGTCCTTCTGATTGACTCCACTTATGCTTTTGCTTTGCTTACTCTATGGTGCTCTAGACAGTCAGGCCCCTGTTCTAAGGCTCTGGTCACTACTCAACAAACGAGGAATGCAGAACATTGTCTTTGTGGTCCCAGTTGTGCCAATAAACTTTAATGTCACGACGGTTGATTGTGTTATTTCAATTTTCTGTGTCTGTCTACAGGAGACACACTGTAGACAAAAAGATAAAATTCAAAAGATGTAATGAATAGCTATCAAGCAATAGCAAAATACTGCTATTTCTAGTTATCCTGTGTATCAAGAGTGATGCATTAGTAGTCTCCTGCAATACATCCTGCACGTACTGAGGATTGCTATTTCTCCTTTCAATTCGGCTAAAACTTGATTTCTGCATTCTGGGACTTTTTCCTTGAATACATGAGTATGTTTAATGAGTATGATCTCTTGTTAGAGTGGGCTTTGAATTATTTGTATAAATTCTTTGTTTCTTATGTTGGTTTTGTCTGATAGTCTATGTTGTCAGAATGTAATACTACCACTTTTGCTCTTTTTATTTTGCTATTGCTTGATAGCTATTTATTTTTTTTTTTTTTTAGTCTTTTTTTTTGGGGGGGGAGGGGGGGGCATCACCGCTCTCCGGTGGTGGGAGTAGGAGGCCCAGCCCCACTGCTGGAATTGAACCTCCGTCCCAGTGGGCCGCAGTCCTGCGCACAACCACTACGCCACCAGGGCTCAGCCCGCTTGATAGTTATTTATGACATCTTTTGATTTTTATCTTTTTGTCTACGGTGTGTGAGACAGCATATTAACAGATGTGTTTTCTTAGATTTTCTGCTAATCTCTGTCTCGTAACTCATACATTTGATGTATAAATGTTCAGTGTCATTATCATAAATATAAATTTACTACTATTATATTGCTATGCTCATAGCTATGTGGTATCATTTTCCTACAATATAGTTTTATGTGTTGAATTTTCTGTTTAAATTTTTTCTTATATCCCTTGTTATTTTTTGGTATTTTCTGAGATTTTGAGAACTTATTTTATATTTTGGTGAAAATTTTTGTTAATTTTCTTTGAAGTTACCCTGAATTTTACCAATATCTTCACAAATTTAAAACAGTTCAACCTATCTTGATAACATCTTAACTTCTTTTCTGTTCAGAAGTTCTATAATTACATCATTTATCCCCTCTCCTTGCTGTGTAGTTATTTAAAAATTGATATTTCCTCTTATTTCCAGTCTTGTAGGTTTATTTGACTCTTGAGACCTCTCTCTTGGGGCTGATTGGCAAGTGCATGCAGTTATGTGTCAATCTCTGGTGACTGTCTGCTCTTGTCAGATTTCTGTCCATAAGGATTCCCTTTAGCAACCTGGGGATCGAACAACCCTTTCACAATGGTCACCCAATTCAGAACAGTCGAAAAATTATAGTATGAAAATAATTTCATGGCTTGGAGGGCGGGGATCACCACAACATGACCACAACATTAGAAATTGTATTAAAGCGTTATGGCATTAGGAAGGTTGAGAACCACTGTCTTTAATATTTCTTGTTTGCTTGATCAGGTTTTTAAAAATTCCTATAATTTCTATTGCATACATACTCTTAGTTAGTTGTTTATTGCCACCCACTCAACACCCACACACACAACATCCACACACACAACATCCACACACACACACACACACACACACACACTTTCAGGGTTTTTTTTATGTTTTCCAATGACCTTCTTGCCTGTATTGTTTCTGGTGGGAAATCAGTGCTTAGTCTTATGGTTCTCCTTTGTAGGTACTTTTGTTATTTTCCTCAAGCTGCTTCAGAATTCTTTCTTTGAAATAACAACAAGCAAGTTAGTCCTGTTGGGTTTCTATTTGGATCTATCCCATGTGGTGTGCCTCAACCTAATGGAATGGCTATCTTTTTGGTTTTAATGATATCAGGGATGCTTTTTGCACACACACAAAAATCGCAACAATTTTCTCTTTGGAGGGGGAGGTAGGAGCAGGAGAAGCAGGAGGATTCTTCTTGTTCAGAATTCTGACTATACTTGTTACTTTCCTCTTTGTGGTGTCCTACATAATTCTTAGACTTCCTTTATGTTTCATTTTTTTCTGACTATTCCTTTAAGAACAGATTTGCCTCAAATCTCAAGTAATACTATCTTCCGTTCATTCAATTTTACCATTTTGCTCTTTCATTGAATTTTCTAGTCTGAAATTTTAGCATTAATCTCTGGTTGCTATGTCTGTTGGCTTGAAATTTAATATATTCATTTTACGAATTTTTTCATATATTGTAGTTTTTAAATATTGGGTTTCATCTGTATTTTTCTTTCTCTCAATTGAACTCTCACTCTATTCACAGTACCCATGTATAATAATTTTTAAGTTTTTTTTTTAAGTGGTTCCATTTTTCCCTCCTGAAGATTTTCTGGTCCTGTATTTTGGTCACTTTTTTAAGCTATTTTGTCCTGTTTTCTCTTCTTTTTTCTCTCTTCCCTGCCCCAGAAGGAAAGATGTGCCCCACAGGCGCCCAGGGGAACTCCTGGCCCAAGAACCCAAGGGACCAAGGTGGCAGCCACAAGGTCCAGGAGGAGGTCGAAAGGCGGACAAGGTCCCCTCCCAAACTCTCCCTGGGGCCTGCCACCCAGAACAAAGGCAGCCAGGTGAGATCCCACCAACAGTCTTTAAACTTCCGCACTCGGGTGCACTATTGCCCCATTTTCTTGGTGTGATTTAAAAGTTTTCTGTTGGCTCTGAGATATAGTTCTATTATTGCATTACATAGTTTATATTGACTTCATAATGCCTCTTTTGTTTTCTTCTAATAAATCTAGGCAACAAGATAGGCACAATACTCATGTGACTACTTGTGTGGCACCAGGGGGCTTATCACCAGTCTCTTGAGTGGATGTGATACTAAGTGGCCATTTAGGCACCAGTCTCTGATTGCCGAGGATGCAAACCATCCAAGGTCAGGCTGAGTGTGTGTTAATCACCGTCTGACACCGAGGAAACGATGCTGGAGCAGGTGGTGACCCTCACCAGTCGGTGGGACAAAAGGTGTTGCTGATCCTGAGTTGCTGGTGGCCAATTACTGATGTGGGTGCTGGTGAAGTTCAAGGCAATTAGAGACAGCTATTTTGTTCCTGCTCTGATTAAAAAGCTGCTTCAATAATTCAAAATTGCCATTGTGCTAGGCTGGGTTCTGTAGAGAAACAAGACCAGTGGTACTTTAATATGGATCTATAGAAATAAATATATCACAAGAAAATGGCTCCCGCAGTCATGGAAGCAAGACAGACCAGTCCAATGGCAAGCCTATGGGTCAAGCTGGAGACTTCTGAGTCTCATAGCTTCAGGGGCTGATGAACCCAAGAGTGGGAGAAAGATCACAGGCTGCAGAGGCAAATGCATCTAACATCAGTAGGTCAGGCCTGTAACGACAGACATTATTGAATCTGAGGTCAGGAGACAGGATCCCAGGATGGGCAGACAATATAGCAAGTCATTGGCTAAATCAAACCCAAAGAACCAGATAGTAAAGGGCCAGATACAGGGTCTAGATCTTGTGAAAAGCCAGCATTTCTACAGCATTTACCTATATAGAAAAGAGGTCGCATCCCCAAGGACACCTCTTTTTAATAGCATCCATCTGTATCTTGAGTAAGCAGGATGCACTTCACCTTAATGCTACATTGCTTGTGTGCTTACTGCATATCCTATCATAGAGTTGATCAGGTTAAGTAACAGCATGATGGAATATGCCTCAATTGCCAGAGCATTGAGAATCTTGCCCCAGTCAAACTGGCAGAAAACCTAATTATCAAAATTATGGTGTGCTTCCGTATTCAAGGTTTTTGTTCAGTCTTATTCTCTTGTCATTATTGAATCTACTTCTTGATCCGTTCCTTTGCAGCTATGGGCTCTAGGATTATTATCCCAATCTGTTTCAATCGATTTCTCAAAATTTTGTTGTAGAGGAATTGGATATTGTGTTTGCCCTGTCTATCCTCTTGAATTCTTTTTAGGTCCAATTTTTCTTACACATAAGAGTTTTAACAACAAATTCTGCTTATAGTTGAAAAGTTTTCACCACCTTTCAGTTCTGATAGAATGACAAGAAAATTGGGAGAAATGCCTATCATGGGCACTCATTTCCAAGCACTAACTCTTGACTTTGTAAGTTACTGAGTTAGATTAGCTGGGGATGTTGAGAATAATTAAGATGCAGAGTCTGTCATCAAGCAGTCTTCAGCCTTATAAGATAGGTAAAAGGGAAACACGACGCAGAAGAGCAAGGAAAAATGATGGCAGAGTATATATGGAAGGACTTTCCAGAGAAGTGAACCACAGATAGGGGTTTGAAGGGTGGGGGTATCACAACCTGAAAAGTGCGGGAAGATCAAGGAGAGCAGCCAGGAAGAGGGAGTAAGTGCCAGGTGCCGGGAAGGGACAGCACAGTAATGAAAAACGTTAGGGATTCGTCATCTTTCTTGAGTTAGGGAGCATTGCAGAAGAATGGGATTACAAAAAGATAAACTGGTAGAGAGAAATAATAAAGGTAAACCTCCAAATAGACGTGGATGAAGAGAAACAAAAAAGACATTTTAGAGATTATAGGGCAATTCTGTGACATATGGAATTCATGATTAGGAATCATTAACTCTCAGAAAACTAAGAAGAGAAGGGAATTTGCTCAAGGTAATAAATCTTATTCATGTAAAATCCTCAACTACCAGTGAGGAATGAAGGGAGGGAAAAAAGAACCACATTGGGTGGGGGGTGGGGGGGCGTGGAGACAGGATACTATTACTGATTTGATTTGATGGTTTGGAGTGTGCAGAGAAAATGCTTTTTAAAAACCAGAGAGGGAGAAAATGGGGGTAAGGGGAGACGAGAGACAGTAAAGCCTTAAAACCTTCCAGATTCCTTAGTCCTCCGATGTAAACATTGGTATGCGTAGCTATCAGAGGAGAAAAAAAGTAAAACTGAAGTGGATTTTGCTTCTTTAGTGACATAAGAATTCATTTCAAACAAACAAAAATCCTTAAAGGACTAACAATGGCAACAGAATTTTTATTCCTTTTCCCTAAGATCAAGAACAAAGCCAAGATGACTGCATCTACTTCTGGTATTCAACATTGTATTGGAAGTTTTAATCAGAACAACTAGGAAAGAGAAATTTAAAAGTTTTCACGTTGGAAATTAAGAAAAGTCATTTTCATGTGCAAATGGCATGATGTAGTAGAAGAAAGCTATTCAAGAGATTATATGAATTCTGCAATGTTATAAGCTACATGGCCAACATTCAAAACTCTCTATATATCACCAATGAACAATCTAAAATAAAAATTATATATAACACCTTTTAAAAGAGTAAAATACCTAGAAACAAAGTAACTAAATATTCTTTTAATTAATTGCACAATGAACTTTCTAAAAGTTGAAGATCTAAATAAATGAGATTTAGCATCACTGTGGTCACAGTAACATTTAATATAATCTAAAGTTTCAATCCAGTCCTTATTGATATTACCTGCCTTTTTATATTTATAAAATTGGCAAAAATTAAAATTGTCAGGTCCTGGAACAAGGACAATAAAATAATAAAACAGACACCAAAAATGATCAGATATAATTAGTGAGTGCAACTGATTTGAAAATAATTCTAAGTTAATTCTATGGTGAAAGAATCCACTGTATTTCCATATGCAGATACTAATGATTTATTCTCATAACATATAAATACTAATCTCAGACCACATACAAAATTGTACTTTACTCTAAATGGATCTTAATCCTTTGCATAAAAGCTTCATACGGGCTGAGCCCCGGTGGTGTAGTGGTTGTGCGCAGGACTGTGGCCCACTGGGACGGAGGTTCAATTCCAGCAGTGGGGCTGGGCCTCCTACTCCCACCACCGGAGAGCAGTGATGCCCCCCCCCCAAAAAAAAAAAGCTTCATACAAGAAACTCTTAGAATACAACAGAAGTAAAAGTTAATGACCCAGATTTGGCAATAAATTGTTGGATGACACTAAAAGCACAGACAAAAGGAAAATAATAGAATGGATTTTATCAAAATCTAAATTTGAGTATCCATGGACATTATGAAAAGAGACAAGCTACAGAATGAATAAAATATTTGCAAATTTTGTGGCTGGCAAGTGTTTAATATACAAAATAGATAAGGAACTCCTACAATTCAGCAATAAAATGACAACCAATCAGTCAAAAACAGGAAAAATTTGAATAACTGTTACTTCTCAAAAAAAAAAAAAGACAATATAGCTATGGTCCATAAGCACATAAAAAGATGCACAGCACCACTAGTCAAAAGAGAAGTCAAAAATCAATCCTAACACATCGACTGTAACGGCTTCAATAAAAAATGTTTACATCACAAGTGTCAATGAGGACATGAAGCAATTGGAATCCATGTACATTTCTAGTGGAGTGTCAAATAGTGCAGCTGGTGTGGCAGTCTGACATTTTCTACATAAGTTAACTATGGAAGTGTCGTAGGAGCCAGTAATTCCACAAGGTATATATTCAAAAGAATTGAAAGCAGAGATACATGTAAAGGAGAGTACACCCCAGGCCCCCCAAAATGGAATTGCACTGGGTGCAGTGGGGCTTTAGTATTAAGCATTTTCGCCACTGGGCAAGCATCAAGCAACTAGTTCTGATTTAGTGCACCCAGTGGTGTTGCCTGGGATGGTTCTCTCTGGTCACGGTGATTTTTTTCATTAAAGCAGCTTCACCAAACCTTGTTGGTATACATGGTGTCCAGTCATTGAAGCTTTTAATCTATAGACGTCAGAAATTCACAGATTGTGATCTGAGAAGCCGGACTATGAAGGTGTAATTTCCTTTTAATTTCCAGTGTTGTAAATTCTATACCACTGACTAAATTAATGATGATATAATAGAATTAATTCATGTCTCCAGTTCCTATTGTAAAATGATTATGATATCTCTACAGTGAACCAGAGACATAGCTAAACCATAGGGACATAAATGGATTTGGGGCTCAGAGTTCATGGTAACCCTAACCTAAAAGCAATTAGTTCTTATGACATGGTCCTACTGACTACTCCTCTCACGAAGAGATCACTGAAGACAAGGGCACCACAGCAAAATGCGGTGAAGAAATCCCTGGACTTCAGAAATGGCATCTGGAATCTTAAGTCTTGTTTGTATGAAAACAAAGGGCCACTTAAGTGAAGTATCAACCAAGTCCACAGGAAAGAATCATACTAGCCTGTATAATTCAGGAATTGCAAATAATAAAATCAAAATCTGGGGGAGGAAATGGTAGCAGAACTTAAATCCTGAATATACAATTTGAAGAATGCTATGGATGAGAGTGCAAGCCCAAAATCCATTTGTATGGTTCCCACATGCCTCTTGTAAATGCCCTCTAACCATAGCATAAGAGTGTGAAAAGCCTCGTAAAGGTGATTATGGCAGATGTAGTGAGATTAAAATGTAATAGCTTATGTTGTGAACTCCCTTTTGACCCATTTTAAAGTTCTTTTAGTTTTCATATATTTTTTGCTTTCTTTCCAACTGAGATTTTTGTTTTATTTCATCATTGATGCTTGCTTCTTGCTTTTATTTTGTTATGATTTTCTGTTTTTGAAATTTAGAATGGGTGTGTATAGATATAGATATAGATATAGATATACAGTAACTGGATAAAAAATTACCTAGAGGCATGACAGAGGCGGTTAGGGGTGGGGGTGGGGGGCTAAAAATGAGTAAAATATATAAATAAGACAATGTTCTGAAATTTATTATAGTGATGAATACACAACTCTTCTTAATATGACTAGATCATAGTAAATTGTACTGTGTATAAATTATGCCAATAGAACTATTTTTTTAAATAATAGCATATTCTAATTAACCATGAACATAAAATTAGGATGGAACTTACAGAGAGATAGCAATATCAGTAACTGATAATAACTGATGAATCACAGCTCCTCACTGTAAAAAATTTGCTTAAACCACTGAACTAGTTAGGTATGAACCAAAGACATTTTGCAAATACTTTTAAAAATCTAGTTTTAAATAATCCAATCTGAAGTAAAAGGTACAGATGAGACAAAAGGCAGTCATTTTAATGCTTTCTCAGGACAAATATCTATCAACCAGAGAGGTTTCAAAGTGGAGTTATGCGTAGACCAAGTGAACACTAGTAGTGGTAAGGTCTACAAGTATCTGCACATCAGCATATCTTACTCTTCTCTGATCCAAATCAAGAAAGCGACAGCATAGGAATTCTCAGTTGCTTCACATCAAAATGGCAATTTCTCCTTTAAACAAAAGTCTAGTCTTTTTTTGAGGGGGGGGAGAGGCGGGTGCGGGGGGGGCATCACTGATCTCCGGCGGTGGGAGTAGGAGGCCCAGCCCCACTGCTGGAATTGAACCTCCGTCTCAGTGGGCCGCAGTCCCGCGCACAACCACTACGCCACCGGGGCTCAGCCCACAAGTCTAGTTTTCAAAGAGAGCCACACACTATCACAGGCAATTCTCTAACTGCCATTGAGCTGATTTCCACTAACAAGGACCCTCTAGAGCTGTCCCTGTGGGTTTCCCAGACTCTCTTTGAAGGGAGTAGGTAGAAAGCCTACTCTTCCTCTTGCAGAACCGTTGGTGTTTCAAGCTGCTGAACTTGAGGCTGGCAGCCCAACTCATAACCACTGCACCACCAGGGTACCTCTTCCGAGCCAACTAAGCCGTCACAAATGCTGCCCTTGAAAAAGGAAAAACTCCTGGTCAGCATTCAGTGTGCTTCTGGTCACAGCTGGCGCTTTCTGCAGAACGCCGGGGGAGATGGCATGGCCCTAGGCCAGCCTCCCTTCATGAGCTTACCATGTACCACATGCTGGGCCACTTAGGATCATTGAAGTACGTTGACTGGGCACCACTGAGGTCATAAGCCCTTTTTGTCCGTTTTTTTACCACTTGCTGTTGGATCCACTCCACCTGCCAAAAAGAACAACATTTAGTGAATGTTTAAGTTCCACAAAGGTTGGCCCCAAATAAATGACAGTCTGGGGTATTTCTTTCTTTTTCTTTTTTTAAAAAATCTTTTTATCGGAGGCTCATACAACTCTTATCATGATCAGTACATACATCCATTGTATGCAGATCACATTTGTACACTTGCGTCTTCGTCATTCTCGAAAGATCCTCCCTTTACCTAGGCCCTTGGCATCAGCTCCTCATATTTTCACCTCCCTCCTCCCCTCCCCCATGCACCCTTAATAATTAACAAATTATCCTTATTTTGTCATATCATACACTGTCCGATATGTCCCTTCACAACTTCCCTTCTGTCCTTACTCCAGGGAAGAGGTCACATGTAGATCCCTGCAATTGATACCCCCTCTCTACTCCACCTTTCTGGTATCACCATTCTCACCACTGGGCCCAAAAGGATCATCTTTCCTAAATTCCCCATGTTTCAGGCTCCTATCCCAACCAGTGTGCATCCCCTGGTCTAGTTGGATTTGTAAGCTAGGATTGGGATAATGGATATTTCTTTCTCTGTCTCTTTATCATTTTATTGGCGGCTCATACAACTCTTCTCACAATCCATACATACATCCATTGTATGTCAAGCATATTTGTACACTGGTTACCATCATCATTCTCAAAGTTTTTTCTTTCGACTTCAGCCCTTGGCATCAGCTCTGTATTTCTGCTCACCTCCCATCTTTGCCATTGCAAGTGACAGACAACCCTGTTCTAACAAGGAGAACCTGGCTGAGTCAGATATGTTGTTCACTTGTTGTTTATACAAGCAGGGTTGGTAGCCTTTTGTGATAGACTTTTCCCCCCTCACAACAGCATCTCAATCTTTCCCAGAAAGCCTATTATACTCAATTGATTAAAAATTGATAATGTTAAATTTTTAAGACCAGTTTTTCACCTTTACCTTACACAAAGAGTCAGATATGTTTTTCCTATAAAGTTTAAGGCATTCCAGGGCATGGAGGTCTTTTGGAATTATTAAATTCTGCCACCTTTATAGGATACAGCCATAAACAAAAAGCCAAACTCACTGCCACCAAAGCAAGGCTGACCCACGCCGACCGCAGACCCCAGTGCATAAATGGCTGTGAGAGTGCTGCAGAAAACGTCAATCCTGAAACAGTGGTAGGTGGGATTTGACTTATGGGCAAGTGTTTGTAACTTTTCCTTAAATTCTACAAATTGAAAGGATAAAAAAATTATAGGATCACTTATCTGATTTATTAAAAGGTGCTGGGACCAACAGTTCTAGGATCACAAACTGTACAAACCATCTTCTATACAATACAGGGTGGTAGCAAAAGTCTTATTTGGAGAATAAGAAAATCAAAGCACCATTACTCTGTGAAATAAGACTGGACAAACCACTCAAATCACTCAATCAAGCAATAAACTGCTTGCCAGCTCTAAGATGTGTTACACTTGAGAAAGGCTTAATATTTAACCCTACCAGGCTGAGTCCTGGTGGCATAGTGGTCGTGTGTGGGATTGAAGCCCACTGGTTGACAGTTGAAATCCAGCAGCAGCTCTCCAGGAGCAAGGCTGGACTTCCTACTCCCATCAGGGCAGTGATGACACACAAAAAATAGAAATATATATTTAACCCTACCTTCTGTATAAGCTAGTGCCAGAGAACTTCAGCAAAGAGCCTCTGTGCAGTTGTACAGATACACATACACATTGCGCATACTATAATGTAAAAATTAAAAAGTTCCAGTGTCAATTGACAATCTTAAATGAGTTATGAAGCTTGGTAACATCATTCTCTTATTGATTCCTCCTAAATGTACCTTTGTGTAACTGTATTTAACACTGTCCTAAAATGTTCTGTCCTACCATTTATTGCAACTCTTTGCAAAAATAAATTAAAATGGGGAGGAGCATACTGGTAGTCCATTGTGAGATTGTTTATCCACCCATTCAGGAAAGATTTTTACATCTCTCAAGCTTGTTTGATGAAAGGATTTTTGGGGGAGAAAGGTTACTGAGATACTGATATAGCTTAGTAAAAGATATCAAGTTCAAAATGCATAGCAAACAAAACACCAAGGTCAACCCCAAACTAAATAAATTTCTATGATTTCTATACTGGGTAATATGCTTAACAAGCATACTGGTGTGCAAGACACATAATCATATCTCTAACAGCAAACAATCCTAAATAACTCTAAAAACTACTTATGGTCCGGATCGCTGCTGAAGATCTCATGATAAAAACAGTACATTAAAAAATCAATTAGTGCATAAATAATATTATTGGAAATGAAAGTACTTTTGCTCCTGCTTTAATTAATCTAGACCAAGTTGACTCTGACAATAAGTCATTTTACACACACACACACACACACACACACACACACACCCCATAAATGTAGACTCACATTCTGGACTAAAAGTACTACATCTTACTTTTTAAAAACCCTACAACAACAGTTGGCTGGGAAGCTAATGGTGTTTCTTTTTATCAATGACACTGCTTCGTAAAATCATAAAACTAATTTGTATAATATGTATTTTTAATGAAGAAAATAAATTTTAAGTGTGTCTAAATATCCTTCAGGGGGAGTGTCTTTCAACTAAAAAGGAAGCATGACCTTTTCCTACTTGAAGGCAGTGTTTGTGTCAGGAAGTCTTCCATGAGTTCATCTATTCATTCAATAAACATTCCATGCCTATTGTATGCCAGGCTGTGAACAGTGATGGGTGAGAAGAGGTCCATAGTCCCAGTGGTAGAATGGGCTATGTGCTGAGCTCCTAACAACAGAGTCGGTTTCAACCTACCATCCATTTCTCTGGGGAAAGATTAGGCTATTTACTTCTGTAAATATCTGAAATCTCGGACTGAGCCCTGGTGGCGTTAAGTGGTTGAGTGCGGGACTGCAGCCAAGGGGCTTGGCGGTTCAAATCCAGCAGCGGCTCTCAAGAGCAGCAATGGGTAGCGCCCACAACCACAAGAGGCAGTGATGTCGCCCCCCCCCACACACACACAAAAAAAATCTGAAATCTCAGAAACCCAAAAAGGCAGGTCTCTCTGTCCTGTATGGTCACTCTGAGGCAGAATCAACTTGATGGCAGTGAAGAAGACTAAGGTCTACTTTTCAAAGATTTCTATTTCAACAGGGAAATGTGGCAAGCATTCTCTAAGTCCCCCTGTCAAAATAACATACAAATATTATAAAGGACATCTGATGGTGGTTCTATGACTGTCAATTACAGTGGTTCTCAACCTATCTAATGCCGGAACTCTCTCATACAGTTCTTTAAAGTGTGGGGACCCCCAAAACATAAAATTATTTTCATTTCAAAACTGTAATTTTGTTACTGTTATGAATTGAGTGACCCCTGTGAAAATGGTCATTCGACCCCCAAAGGGGTTGCAATCCACAGGTTGAAAACCTGTGATCCATTAGATCATCTTTGAAACTTTTTATTATTCATATTATACTTGTCATCCTACTTTATATAAAATCTTCACCCAATTTGAAATCTTTTCAAACTAACCCTAAATTGGAGCAGCCCTTCCTGACTGAGTTTGCACAGACTCTTAAACCCGCCGTCCTATTCAGGAAACGAGATGTCCACGTGGAGTGAAGTTTGCTCCCACAGTGGCCCGGAGAGTATTCACTTTGTCACATGCAGACTTACAAGCAGAAAAAAGGAGTGGGAGCAAAAAAATCAAGGAAGAGTTGCCTTCTCAAAGAACTGTAAGAACTATATTTGGAAAAACTACCTCCACAAATAGCATTTCTCCTGAAATTGTGTAAAACTATAAAAGGCTCCTTTACAGGACTTGGTGGTTAGAAGGTGGCACAGCAACTTGGCATCAAGTTAGACGCCACGTC